>JAPYZM010002953.1:0-20642 GCA_030522845.1 Psyttalia concolor
GTGCGAGCGTCAATTTCCGCATTTCGAATGTGCGAGCGCCGGTTTCCACACTTCGATCTGAGTTTCGGTCGATGTAAACAATAAACATCAGTGAGTGGCCTATCCATCGGCCCATGGTTAACCTAAAAATCACGTTTATTTACTTACTTTTTTCCATTGTTCCCCAGTCTTCTGGGCACCAGACTTATCATTTAACTGATCTTTAATTTTGATCCACAATTGCTTGATTTTTACTCTTATTATCTCATTTGTTAATTTAGCATTTAATAATTCCGGCAGATTTTTAGCCCACTCAACCAAAACCTCCAATTGTTTTTTAAATGCATTACTCGTACGCTGACTGACATCATTTCTTATTTTTTACATTTGGTAATTTTACCCTTACCCATTTTTGATGTTTTATTCATTAAAAAAAAATGAATATCAAGGGACTTCCAGAAATGTTAAGTGCGAGACTCAGACCCAAGTGTGAAAACCGGTGCTCGCACATTCGACATGCGGAAATCGACGCTCGCACATGTGAAGTGCGGACCCCGCCACTTCCACATGCGGAATTCACTCCGCACAACTCGGGAATAGGCCCCCTGGTGTAATACGGCAGTTTTCACATTAATATTCTCCATCCCATAAATATAGTTTATAATATATTATAATTTATACAATACAAGTCATACAGATATATTGGATTTCGTTTAAATAATTGTTTTAAACTACTAAAATACATAAAACTTGAATTGAGCCTCTGTTGTTGTGAAGAAATCGTTTGTCATTTCTTTCCTTTACAAAGAGAAATGCTCGGTAAAAATCAGGAAATCTTCGGAACAACCGACGTCGATAGCTCAGTGGCTGCGCAAAACTAGTGTCCTAAAGTTTGCGAGTTCGATCACCCGTGGAACCGAATTTTTTGATAACCACCAACCGGCGAGAGGAGTTGCTAATTGAGCAACTGCCTATATCAACATAGTTGTTCTGTGGTTTGTCATGCCAACTCCTGCGTTCCATAGGACTACGTATGCGGTGCAGTGTAGGATCCACAGCTGGACGCATAGGCACGAATAGGGTCGATTAGCCGAAATAGTAGAACGGCAAAAAGGGACATAATATAAAAAAAACTGAAAAAATTTCGTGATTCCAAGTAAAAAGAACGTGTCAATTCTGTGACAGTTCATTTAAATGAACAAATCGAGCAATAACAATGATTAATATTTCCCACCAATATTTAACAATAATAATTTAGGCTGCATTGTAAATTTGTAAACAATAATAACACTTTGTTGATATGAAATTATCCTTATTCTTCAAATAAAAATTTTATGGGTGCTATCAACTGTTAAGGCGCATACTTTAGAAGATACGCGCACCTAGCATGGGAGCTAATAGAATTTGGAAAATATATGCAAATGATGACAGAATTGAATGATTTTACAGAATTGCATCTTCTATAAAATTTTTCAAAGAAAAATAGTTGACGGATCTTAAGAAAGACCTGATAAAGATGCTGAAAAATTAACCAGATCGACCGAAAATCGCCAGATGTCTAAGAAAAATCTCTCTGTGCTTTCTTGGGGTCAAAGTGCCACTTAATTCTGGAATTAGTACGTCCTCGCTCGATTTGCTTAAACTCTAGACCCTGGAGGACAGTTCGAACTTCCGCATTTGTTTCGTTGGTTAGTTACCAATCCGCTCAAGGACCACGACTCATGCCTGTCTAACGTGACATGACATGACATGATTGCTCTAATCTCTGGAGAGAAAACATCACACGGAAGAGATATTCTCTAACGTATTTTAACCTGATCTCGGAATATTCTTTCCGATATGTGATTATCGAAAAAAAAATAATGGCGACGGAGACAGAACGGACCCTCTTCAGTTGCCAATCACTCAATAATGAATGACCGAAATTTCTCGATTTGTGGCTCATTTTAAAATTATGTTCATCACGCTGCGACGCAAGGTGAATTTTTCGACACATTGTGATGAACAATTTGTTCATAATACGTGGAAAAAATGTTTTACGGCTTGTGGAAGTATATTACTCGTGCAAAAAAACTTTTTTGCACTTGGTACAAAATATACTATTTTGAACGCTAGAAGACGGTACCTGATTTACTCAAGGACATTCTGGAATCAGTAGATATTGAAGTAGAGCTTTTTGCCCTCCTCCTCCTCCTTTTCTCCTTCACTGTTAATAATCGTCAAACATTTTGACACCAATTTTCATTAAAAAAAAGTGTTTTTTCCCTCCATAAAATGAATTAAAAACTGGGATTGATTGGGTTAGATTCTTCCTACTCGAATCGAGTACAGAAAAAGTATTTGCCTCTTATTGCAATCTAGATAAACCGAGCAGTAATTTCTCGGGGTTCACTGAAATTTATGCACTATTCAGTTATTTATTCTCCCAATATTATAATTGTCATAAAAATTAAAAAGTATGTTCAATATTAAACAAAGTTGATAATGCAAATCGGCAAGAGTTCCGACTGTTCGGATGTCTGTAATAACAATCTCATCTGTCCAATAAAATCCTTTCGAATGGAAATTTAATGTAACATCTCTGTTAATTAATCTAAAGCGTCTTTCAAAATCTCAAATTTTGGGGTGTAATTAGTGGTAAACGGACGCTGGGCTTGACGAATGTAATAGTGTACAATGCGAAGGTGAACCCGATCGATGCCAGAATGTCAAGGAAATCTGAAACTTCTTCAGTCAACATACCACCCCCTTCTAATTAATTCCCACAGAAATTGGATAATCGTCCAATGTGTGCATTTCATTTCGGCCAAACCGCAACACCACTACCAAATAGAAGAGTACTTTCTACGAGAGAAAAACATTTTCGTAAAACGCGAGTTTTGAAAATATGATTCACGCTTTTGCAATCGTCATTTGCAACAAAACTACGCGATTGATTTCGTAATTTATGATTTCAATATCGTATTGTCCTTAATCGAATCTGCAAATTACGATTTCAAAAACGTACATTAGAATTTTAAAAAGCGTAATTACGTGAATGTTTATGTAATTTACATATTAAAACTCATAAAATGTGACGTATAGTGGCATAAATTCCAAAAAAATTCATTTTTAACTATAAAAAAAAAAGGTCATTTGACTTCCGTTTTAATAACTTGAAATTTAAAAGAGATAGAATTTTTTTGGTCAACACTTTTTTATAGAACTCCCGGTACTCTACAGAAAATATATTGAGCAAAATTACGCTATTTCTCTTAAATTGAGAGCTATTTTTAAAAAACTGATAAACGTTTCACGTTTGATGAAATTTTTTAATTTTCTCATTGACAACTTCAAATTGGGAGATATTAAAGTATTTGTGTTTTGAAAATCATAATTTTCGTATTTAACGTTATCATTTACGGCCATCTCGAATTCGGAATAATTGTCGTCTCGGTCTTGATTAATTCCATAAATTTCGAGATTAGAATAACGTAAGATGCGAGAAAGATCTCGAAATTTCAACGATTTTTCTCGTAATTGACGTGATTGATCTTATTAATTAATTTCAAATTAATTATGGTTAATTATGGTTTAAATATGTACCTGTTTTTTCTCCGTGTCTCAAAATATTGTTTTTTTCATATCTAATCAATTTGAAACACGTGAAAAATAAATAAAATGCATAAACTGTTATTGTTTCTCCAGTTCTACAATGAAATTGAATGTCGAGTGATGAAAAATCAATTTTCCAAACTTTAATTGATGAACAATTCCGAAAGAGGAAGGAGGAATGCAAACTCACAGTTCAAGGACCTCAGTGCCAGGTTCATGGCACATGGTTAACGTCCTTGATTGTCTGCGTGCTAGTTAATCGTGTCTCGTTTATCCCCATGATGCTCAGAATAACACACATACATAAACAACGATAAATTGATTTACGAGTCCGCGTAGAACTGACCTAGATATTTTTTTATTGAATGATACCCCTGAATCATGAATCCAAACGTGTCAGACTGACCACTGGTGATTGATTGCTACGAGGATTGGATCAATTATACGACTTCAGCAATTGCGATGGGGCTGGCAAAAAAAACATTCACTTTTCACTTCCTCCTGTTGGTGAATTGTCAATTCTACACCGTTGTCCGATGTCGTGATAAGATACTGCGTATGAGGGATGTTGTTGTCAATGAAAGTAATAGATTGAGTCAAAGATGGACATCAATTTTTCCACACAGTGGGAGAGAAGCACTTTCTATGGAACAACTAGTCCATCGATGCATGTGCTTCTATATTGAGATAGAAATTCATTGTTTTTTTTTTTTCATTCCTTTTTATATTGAATTCCAGAGTAGATTCGTTGAAAGGAAGAGATTCGTGGAATAAAATTCTGGTTTAATATGAAAAAATATCATTTCGCTGGACATCTATTCGGCAGGAATTCCATTTGTCTCTCAATTTGGCCAATATATGCCAACGGGAGCGAACAAGTGGTGCATTGGCAACCGCCTTCAAATCTTGATATGGATGGTCATAAATGGAGATGTTGGGATTTCGGGGCGGTAACAAAAGTTTTATATTATCCAATCTTCATCTTATCTGGACGTGTACGTGTAGAACAAAATTCTCCAGCTCCCGGAATACAGCTCCGGAATTTGGAGTATTCATGCTTTAAAAAACTATCATAATAAAACCCTCTAACTTCAACGAAAAAAAATTTTAAAAGCGAGAAAGAAACTATATTGGTTAAAGTGAGATGATCTGTTTTTTTTTTTTTGAATTTAATTGACTGCTATTTAAAATGATTCCGTAATCTCCCCACTGTTTTGGCGTATTTCGATGAAAGGGAAAAGTTTTGTGAACTAAGATTTAATACTTTCGGAATGGTAGCCATCTCCTTTGGAGATAATTTCAGAAGAAAATCCGTTTTCCGTAAATTTTAGCGCCGTCAGTAAACCTCTTAGGAAATATCTAATAACTTTGAAACTTTAGGGTATCATATGCGAAGACATAAAAACTAACGAATTTTAGCCTCTCGATTTTGCGTCTCCATGCCTTCCCTCGACATTCGTCAAATAATGCGATTATTCACTCGTTCTTGACTCATCTCCATTTTGCTTCATCTCCATTCCACGTCACTTCGTAATTTACGCTCTGTAAAATATTCCAGGAATCCAATATTAATATCGGCGGACGAAACTCCCGTGAATATGGAATTGCAAATGAGGAAAAATTTAAAGAAGCTAACGAGTTCAAATTCGGAGGGATTTCAAATGAAATCCTGTGAAAAAAGTGAGAGAGTAATTTTCCTATTCAACTCGGGGGAGTAACAATGTCGTGGCGATAAAAAATTTAATTGACCTGGCGAATCCTTACCTAAGTACATCAGGATCATTGGCAGAATCGTCCTACTGGTTCGTACCCATCTGAGCGAATCTTAAACAGTTAAGTTTATCCACCGGAAAATGTAATTAAGCCTCTCCACGTTTGATGCATCCAGAGTCTCTCCGAGTATTCAGGAAGACCCACCACGTGGTTGCGAAATTGAGTTTCCTAGTTTCATGGTCAAAATTTAGTTACAAACACGGGAATAAGAGTGTATTACCAACAACGTGATACGAATGATAAATATCTGATGTTATAATTTAGTCTACGATTGAGTAGCAAATATAGGAAATTATGTGATTTTTTTTTATTAGTTACGAACAACATTAGCGCACTCTTTAAATTAAGTATATTTTACACTACAATGTTGCGTATAATATATTTAATTCAAGTATATTTTGTACTTGATGCGGAATAAGTATTTCAATTCAAGTAAAATGAATTGAGCATGAATTGAGTAAAATGAATGAATTCAAGTAAAACGAATAGAAAATTTGTATGCATCTCCAGATATTTTGAGACGAAACCTCAAAATTGCGGCCGAAGTATTTTAATTTCCACGCAAAATCCACATATTGTGAATGATTTCCAAAGATCTTCCGTGAATCGTGGGGAAATAAAGCATGGAATTTTAGATAGCGCTGATGGAATCAGTAAGGCTCAGAAAAATTCCTCCATTTTATTGTTTAATGGATCAATGAATTCATGAACTATCTAAAGTTCAGTACCCATGTGCACACAAATCGATTCCACCCATGAAACCCCACAATTACACTCACTGTCAACAACAGCCCTCAATCAATAACAATACAATAGTTCAACTGGTATCATCTCTCTTGAATAATTCGAAATAATCAATTAGCAAGGAGACATGTGTACAAATTGTCTCCGCGAACCTTGAATCGATTCACTTTATAAAATCGAGATGATTGTACCGCATTGCTCAATGTCGACAAAACCCTGGGTGACAGCCTTGTGATGACTAATGAAACGAAATGTCGTCGTACATTTTCCTGCCTTAGAACATATAACATGCAAATCATGGCTGGTATATCATCTGATAGAATTAAAGTGGTTTCAATCAAATTTTATCTAGGCCAATTACGCGGATGAATGGCTATTTTGGAATTGTGAAAATTTATCGCTCACTATTGTTGAATTTTCTGCATTGAATATTCATTGTTGCTCGCAAAAACGCTATCTATATTTATTACGAATTATTCATTCACAATCGGGGGCATTGTAAATTGGAAATTCTATTGGTATCAAATGTTGCAATCACTTTAATTAATTAATTTGCAGAATGAACAATTAGTTCATTTGACATTTCAATATTTTCAATTAAAATTGAATTTAATATTAAACTATTCATGTAAATGACTATACATTCAAAATGAGAGGACTTTTTCAATTTCAGAAATTATTGCTCAAGAGTAGAGTTACAATTAAAAAATCTGACAAACTGATTTGATTTTTCAATTGATATAAATATTGATATAAATTTTACTTATTTTTGGATTGTCATTAGAATTAAATGAAGGATTTAGCGACGTCGGTAGCTGAGTAGCTAGGCGCGAACCTATAGTGTTCCAAAGGTTCTGAGTTCGATTCGCCGCCTAACTGCAGTTTTCCGAAGGCATCAGTAAGGGAAGGTTTGCTAATAGGTTAACCGCCTGTACGCTAACAGAAAAACGTACTTTTGGCTGAAAAATTAATTCTTGGTTCAAGAATATTTTTTACTATCACATAATTCTTGAGCCTTTTTCTTTTGTTCCTTAAGTATTTTTCATTGTGTTTCAAAATCCCGACAACCCAATCACCCAATCAATCAATCAATGGTGTACCCAGCCGGGATTCGAACCCGGGTCTCCCAGTTACCCGCCTGGCACTCTTCCAACTAAGCTACCGGGGACACGGAAACCTCTCGCTCTCCAAAATCTCGCTCTCCACACGGAAACCACCCCGCCTACCCTCCTTTTAGGCATTAAAATAAATTCAAATAGAATTAGAATTTAGAGAGAAAAAAATCCCGATAACCCAGCCGGGATTAGAGAAGGAAAGTTATAAGGTTTCTCTTTCCCTGGAGAACGTGCACACTTAAGGGACAACAAAAAAAGATTGGCTCAAGAATTATCTGATAGTAAAAAATATTCTTGAACCAAGACTTAATTTTTCAGCCAAAAGTACATTTTTCTCTCAGTGTATCGGCATGGTTTTTCTGTGGATTCCCATGCCAACTCCTATGACTCAAGGTGTGCGTATACAGTACAGTGTAGGATGCACAGCTGCACGCATGGGGTCGATTCGCCAAAAATAGAAAGTCAGAAAAAGGGCCGAAATTATGATTTGTGGTTGGTCGCTCGCAAGCTCGCTTCCATCGGCGATTGGGACCCATTCGGGCTGGACAAGGAACTTTCCGGTTCGGCTATTCGATCTTAGAATTTTATCTGAATAACTAGAGATGAACGCGCGCGTATAATCACATTGGATGCGCTACCTAATGAATATATATATTATCTATTAATTACAGATTTCTATTTACCGAATTGAAATCTATGTAATCCAATGTAACACATTTTTTCGTTATTTTTTATCATGTGTATATAGATACAACCGATAATAAAATACCATAAATATATCTTTTCTCCCCGGCGGGAGCAAAGTATACACTTCCCTCCCGCTGCGCGGGAGGGAATTGTGACTTTACTCCTACGCCGGGGAGAAAAATCATGTTCTCACCACGAAAAGTAAAATAAAGGAGGCTTGCTCACGTGCAGAATTACCGCCCGAGCCGAAGCCGAGGGTGGTAAGCACGTGAGTAAGGCACCTTTATTTTACCTCCCTAGGTGAGAAATATACTATTTCGATTAGTGATGGTTTCGTTCACCTGATTTTCCAAGTAGAAGAGGGTGATAGGCATTAGTCGTTGATTTCGGGATGGTCTTGGACAACAGGGGGGGGGGGGGTTGGGGGATTAACAGACATCGTTAATTAAATAATATGTTATTATTATCCATATCAGTAACATATCGTCCTTCTGTCACAATGATACGGAAAGCCATTCCCAGAATTCTACGGTGATGAATTATAACTTCTTCTGCTTCTTCATAACGTTCTATACTCCGTAAAAAAGTTATATACTCTTGAAATTCACGATTTAAATCGGAAACCAGATATATCATTCAATTATGAGTTTATATATTTATATTTTCGTTGTTATTAATAATTACAATGAGATTACTTGTGGAGCCCAAAAGCAATTGGATAGGTACGCATAATTCAATGGACCAAAACTGATTGGATAGGTACGCATAAAAATTAACAACAATAGGCTAAGAATTGAGGTGATTTGCGATGGCTTTAGATTTGTTTAAAAATATTCTGTTTTTCAATTTCATCCAACCACCAAATTTCTAATTTGGTGGTTGGATGGAAAATTCTAATTTCGAATTCTAATTCTTTTAACATTGCTGGTGTTATCATTATGATTATTATAATTATGATTGGTGATCACAACATATGTAGAGAGCCCTTTGTTACGCTTTGCGCCCATGCGCCCATATTTGAGCCATTTACTAAATACAGGAAAGAAATTCACATACAGAAAGTACACAGTAAATTGCTAAAGCTAGAAGAGAACCCCTTGGCTGATAGTGATCAAAATCTAATCAGTACTACGTGACGTGCAGGCGAATCGATCGCGTCATTGATCACTCTGATCGGTTCAGTCATTCTTGAGAAATGGTGAACCAAAATTTCGTCACATACATTTCAAGGTGAATACAATAACTTCCATAGCCGGGAAGTTAATAAAATCAAGAATTTATGAGTAAGATTATCATCGCCGTTGGACAATCTCATCATTAAATTGGTCCAAGTAGGGAAGGTTGGGAAGCTTTGAAGAAAAATTTATAACGCACATTGCTTCTGTCAAAATGTACCGCTTTGAAATTTCATTGACAGGTGAGTTATTTAAAACTTTTCATATTATTCTGACCGCTTCTATTCATTCCATACAAATTTCCCCTGCAGCCATTCGTAGCATCGATAACAGTTACTTCACAAAATGGAAATTCGTCCTCCCTCAGGGATTTTTTATTGTAGCACTGGTAAATAAAAACGAGTAAATCCAATCGAAATTTGGCTGTTGAAACCGGTTATTTAGAGTTAAACCAACTAAAAATAAAAATGTTCTGCGTAATTTTTTTTTTATGTTTTTCTGTTTGAATTTGTTAATTGGCTCTGTCCAAAAGATTCATTGCAGACCGTGTGATGGACGTAATTGTTGTCATATGACCGGAAGCTCGTGATGTAATGGAGCGGAGTGAGACGAGACATTTCGAAATGAATCATTATTTTCCGACTGTCTTCATTAATATCAAAAATTTATCTGGTACTCCAGGTAATTTTGACATTCTCGACGAAAGGAACTTTACAAATAGATTACTCCAATTATAGTTATTTATTTGTCATGAATTCTTAATCAGTATTGGAGACATTCCTCGCATCTTCTGGACATTAATAGGCAGCATTACCGAAAATTGAAAAGAAACAAAAATGACAGATACGCTCAAAGGACCGGGAAGCAAAACAGACCGTCTTCAATTACCAATAATTCGGCTATGAAATTGGGAAATTTCGCCCCCTTATTTGCTCATTTCATGAGCATTTTAAAACTATTTCTGCAAGTTTCAAGATGATGCCTAATTCATCTAAATTCTAAAATGTAATGAGAAAATACCGACGATTAATTACGGTCCATCATTCTTTTGTATTTGCAGCCTCAATTCATAGTTTGGCAAGTCCACTGGGCGCTCTATTATCCGGACCACTCATGGACGCATTTGGTAGACGTAGAAGTTTACAATTGGCCACTCTGCCCCTAATCTTTGGTTGGATAATGATTGGAGTTGCTAACGACACGTGGTCAATTCTCACGGGGAGATTTCTCGCTGGATTCTCCGTCGGAATGGGGGCAGTTCCTGCCCAGGTAACCAAGCAATTATGTATTAGACAGCGAGTATAAAAATCAATGGAACCCGGAAAAGTTGTACTCTTGGAATAACTTCTTCGAGAAAGTGCAAATTGGGGAAGATAAAACTGAAATGAAATTTCTGAAAGGTCAGAGAAGTTGGGCATTTTTTTTATAATTCATGAAACTTTATTATTCAAAGGTTCTAACTGGCGAATGTACAGATGCTTCTCTTCGAGGAACTTTGGTGACGATTGGTATGGTTGCTTATTCAGGAGGTATTCTTCTGGTTTACGCCCTTGGTGCCACTCTCAGATGGAAAATTGTTGCATTTGCTGGAATTGTACTTCCCTTCCTGAGCCTTGTGAGTCTCTGTTTGGTGTGTGAAAGTCCAGTTTGGCTGATGCGCCGAGGGAGGAGGGAGGATGCGAAGAAGGCATTGCTGTGGCTCAGAGGAAAGGACGAAAAACAGGTACGGCAGTTCTTTTTCTCTTATAATTTTCTCCCTTGATTAAATTGAGAAGAAAAATCCAGTGAATTGATCTGGCTTCGTCGTAGAATAAAATCATGAATCAATTATCATGAAGGCATTCACAAGATGCTCCAAATTGTTAATTTCAACGAAATTAGATTATTTTCATGAAAAACTAGATAACTTTTACCAAGCAGTCAAGAAATTTAACTCAGTCATACGGTAATTAACCCTGAGCTGATAGGATGTCCTTGAATTAGTCTCATTTTATGTGCTCTTCCCATGAATATCGATAATTCATCATGAGAAAAATTCAATAAAATAAATGATTGGAATAGGTGAAATCTGAGTTATCAATTCTGGAGACACGCATTGAAGAGGTCCTCGAACACGCCTCAATAACGATGACATTATCCGAAAAACTATCAAGCGCCAAGTCAACAGTATTTCACCCAGGCGTTATGAAGCCCCTTATCGTTATCAACGTATTCTTCCTCCTTCAAGTACTATCCGGCACGTATCTCATTGTTTTTTATGGTGTCGACCTCATCCGCGATGTTGGTAAGTTAACTCCTCATCATTTACATTCACTCGACGACGTGATTTGACGTGCATTAACGGAATTTCATTGATTATGGATGCAGCTGGAGAGAAAATCGATAACTACTTGGCAGCTGTGATGACTTCCTTTATTAGATTTGTCTTTTGTGGATTAGCCTGCATTTTATTGTTTCGAGTCGGCAGAAGGACAATTGGCATCGTATCTGCTTTCGGTACTGCTGTCTCATCGCTTGTTCTCGCTGGGTATATCTCACTCAGCAGTGGTGACCCTTCCATTAGTGTAAGTAATGTAGACGATGAAGGAATACGGAATAAGGTGAAAGCTCGACCAATAATGAAGATGCTCTGTAGTTCTTTTCGGTTTAATGTCTAAAGGTAAAACCGAAAATTGCTCACTAAAAAATCTAACTGTAGATTACGATTATGAAGACGTCTTTAGGAGTTATCAACTGTTCTTGCACTTGAGAATAACGCCCATATTCTGCGTAGAATTTCCAAAATTTCGAGTAAAAAATATTTATTATATATTTGGGATACAATCGACTAGAGTATTTCTCTCTGTAGTCACAATTTCATGTCAATTGTCCCCTAGATATACATCGTGGGAGCCTGTCTACTATTCTACGTAAGTTTCAACACAATTGGACTGATGACACTACCTGGCCTCTTAATCGGCGAATTACTTCCCCAACGTGCCCGAGGTATTGGCGGTGCTTTTACTATGTTCATCTACAATTTCGGTTTATTCGCAGTCGCCAAGGTCTTCCCTATGGTAAGTATCATTGCTTTATTATCCAAGGTGGAGGGAAAATCCACAGCATCGAAATTGCGTAATAACCTTGGTTGATATTTCCATGCAAAATACTAGGTGAAGGCTATGGTAGGTATGGCTGGGGTCTTTGGAATCTTCGGGGTATCAGCAATTTTAGAGTGTCTCTTTATCTGGCTAGCACTACCCGAGACGAGAAACCGCACGCTCGACGATATCGAGGATTACTTCAAGGTCAGGGCATTTTTCTTTGCTTTCTCGTTAGGAGTGATGGAAATGGATAGTTAATTAGGGATGTTGAGTATGTCGTTAGACTTGATGGGCATTTTTGAGATGAGAGCCTCAGCACCGGCTTTACAAAAAAAATATATTCGTAGACTCGCCTTCGGCTCGTGATATAAACCTCCCACTCGCCAAAAACCATTTTTTTTCACTTGTTACGAAATATACGATTTTCATCACGCTGTGTCTGAAAAGTACTTCTTCGACACGTTGAGATGAATAGTATATTTCTCACCTAGGGAGGTAAAATAATGGAGGCTTGCTCGCGTGCAGAATTACCGCCCGAGCCGAAGGCGAGGGTTGTAAGCACGTGAGTAAGGCTCGTTTATTTTACTTTCCTTGGTGAAAACATGATTTTTCTCCCCGGCGTAGGAACAAAGTGCACACTGTTTTTAACTGGTGGGATTATAAACCTCCCATTTGCCAAAAATCATTTTTCACGTAACGGATTTAATTCAAATGTCGAGATTGTGGATAAAATGAGCCCATTCGAATTTTTTTTTTAACAGACTCTACTCTGATATTTCGAATGATTTTTATTATAAAATCAAAAGTTCTTCTGATAAAACAAGCTCTATTCGTCCAAAGAAATTAACAAAATAGGCGCATGCATTGGACTGTACCTTTTGCGGTGTTTTAACGCGTCACTTCATCCTTGTGATTGTCATTGCAGGATGGAAACGTGATCTGGATAAAGAGGAGAAGGAGCCAGAAGCATCATCTCATAACACCAGAAGCTTGATCATAATAAGTTTTTTTGTTTTAACTTTTAAGATGAAAAAAATGTGATTATTAGAGTTAAGAACCTTATTCGACGGTAAATCGTATTCAGAGGTGTAGAAAGACTGATGATCAAATTTTAACTAATGCTAATTAACGCTAGCTTTTAAATATTCAGTTTAAAAAGTATTGTTTAGAGTTTATCCAGAGAGGAAATTTTGAGTTTTAAATTGTCATACTTGTACTTTTAGTTCCAATATTAGGCGTTAATAAATCAATTTATTATTTATCAAGGACAAGAACACTTTATATTTTGTAGATATAATAGGTAATGAGTTTCTTCTCTTTCTTTCTTATTTTTTCCTTCAAGCTTATTCATTTTGTCGATATTCGCAGAAAACTCTGCTCGAATTTAGTTTTACTCTTCACCACTTCCATACACATATAAAGGACCTCAAATATCGATTTTCCTCTTGCGAAATAAACAAATGGATTTTCATAATAAAAAAAATCCAAAATACAATTTTTCGGTTTCACTTTATTAAATCAATGCCATCGATCTCTAGATAACAATTCGTACTATCGTGGAACTCTGGAAACCTCAACATATTATTATACTTCAATGTTCGATAATTACTGAAGCTTGAGCCGCCCGCCCCCAGCTCAATTTTCATCCGAGAAATTGATACAATACTACTTCGCGAATCACATGCTCAAAAGCATTGGTCATTGCCCGCAGTAACACGAAAACCAATAAAGGTCAATCAATGTCATTGTTGAATTATAATAGAAAGAAAACATTACAAAACGCTTCCGCAACTTATTTTGGAAATATTTTCTGGAGAAAGGAGTTTAGAAAAACGTTCAAGAAGCTCTTCTTTGCAGAAATTTTTCAATACCTTACAAATAATTTCTTCTGATTGTTTTCTCTAGCCACTATATATTCGAAAAATAGTTTTTTCGAATTATTCCCAAAAAAAAAGCTGGATGACATTTGTATAATTTTTTTTCTTTTACCATTTCATTGAATATCAACTCGAAATCTCATAATGTACTGTTAAATTAGTTATTTACCATTCTAAATACGAGTAGGTAACTAATAAAATCGTGCGCTAGAATCCGCACTAATGACTGAATACGTTCGTTCGTTTGATGACAAAGTGTCCAAGTAATGTTTCCACTCATTGAAAATGATGATAACTTCAGAATATCTCCCATTGTTTATCTTAATTCATTAACATTTTTTGGAGTGATGTCGATGGTTGGAGGCTGTTTAAGCCGTGGGGTTGCGGAACTTCTCGCCGGCATACTTGGCAGCAGCTCCCAATTCCTCCTCGATACGAAGGATCTGGTTGTACTTGGCCAATCGCTCGGAACGACATGGAGCACCTGTTTTGATCTGACCAGTTGACAAACCAACGACCAAGTCTGCGATGAATGTGTCCTCGGTCTCTCCTGAACGGTGGGAAACCATTGTACCCCATCCGGCGCTCTTTGCGAGCTTGTGTGCATTTATTGACTCGGTTACACTGCCGATTTGATTGACCTTCAAGAGTAGACAGTTGCAGGCCTTCTTCTCAATTGCCGTCTTGATTCTGAATAAAACAACGGATATGAATGATTAATTGATTGAATCGATTGTTCGTCCTCATCTAAAAAATGCATATACCAAATCATTTTTAATGTCTGGTGAACCATACTTTATTCCATTCAGAATTCAACTCAAGACTGAAAATCTAAATTAAATAGAGAGAAAGGAAACGATTGGAAAAAAGTAATATCGATTGGCTACCGCTGTAGTTATTATTACCTGATTGGGTTGGTAACAGTCAAGTCGTCGCCAACGATTTGAATGGGTGTGGCTGCAGTGATAGAAGTCCAGGAATCCCAACCATCCTGGTCGAAGGGATCCTCAATGGAAACGATTGGATATTCCTTCACGAAGTCCAGATAAAGGGCTTCGAGGGCCTTGGGCTCGAGGTAAGTAGCTGGATCAGACTTCTCGTTTTTAAAGTCCAAGTCGTACTTTCCATTCTTGTGGAACTCCGAGGCTGCGACATCCATACCAATCTTGATTTTTCCTTCATATCCAGCGACCTTGAGGAATAAAGAAAAGTTATGATGAATGGGTAATTATTATTGAACCAAAAATAGTAAGAAATTAGTTCCTGCATTCCAATATGGAATTAATTCATTGTAAGCTCGTCTTTTGCAAAATTTCATACGCACTATCGAATTTAACTTTGTATAAAAATTATCAATACCTTGATAGCTTCATTGATCAAATTCAATCCCTCCTTGTTGTCGAGGATGTTGGGTGCAAAACCACCCTCGTCACCAACAGCTGTGGCGTCAAGCCCAAACTTCTTCTTGATAATGTTCTTGAGGTGGTGGTAAACTTCACTGCCCATTTTCATGGCCTCAGTAAAATTGGCCGCGCCAACTGGAAGAATCATAAACTCCTGCATGGCTAATTTATTGCCAGCGTGGGAGCCACCGTTGATGACGTTGAAGGCTGGAGTAGGCAGAATAATCTCCTTGTTGTCAGCGAGTTCAGCAATGTATCTGCAAATCATATCGTCAATTTAATAAAATCAAACAGAAGAAGAATCTAGATCTCAATTATATATTTTTTAAACATATTTACAACTCAGATATTTTTTTAATTAGAAAATTTATTGTGCTATAGAAAGGGTCCCTTCACATTTCCATCTGAAGCCGTTATTACGAAATGTATCTATAAAACGATACAAATTCACTCGTAACGAAAATTTAAGTTTTATGGACTGTAATTTTCAGACGAATGGCATTGTATTTCATTTGGAGCAAACTAGTGAAGTGATAAATTTTTATTAATTTGTATTGAACATTTGATACAGTTGTAAATATTGTATGCAGGGTGAGAAGAAAATTCTTTCACCTCATATAAATTTTCAATCAGACCCTAAATATTCAGTAGCAAATTACGCTCGAATTCCCCGCTTTTGAGCTCAGCTGTTTTCTGATTATTTCGAAGAAGAACAAAGTGATTAAATAGTATATTTCAGCACGTGTGTTGGAATTTCGCTTTTAACGTGTGTGGAGTTTGCAGCATGAGCCGTAGGCGAGTGAACTACACACGTTGAGGACGAAATTTCCCAACAACTCCTGAACATAATTTTATGCCACGAGGCCTGGAACCGGATAAATTGGGACAAGGCGCGAAGCGCCGAGTGCGTAATCAGCCGGTTTCAGGCAGGAGTGATATAAACTCACTTGTAAAGCGGCAACCCTTTCTTGGCGGCTCCAGCTTTGCAAACGGCCAATGAAACACCGAGAATAGCATTGGCTCCCAATTTCGCCTTGTTGGGTGTGCCATCAATCTTCAGCAGGAGATTATCGATGTCTGTTTGTTGGGTTACTTGCAATCCAGCCTGCAAAAGTCGAAGATTTCAAGCAATACTGCATACAAGTGGCAAATCAAATTTCAAATAAACAGTCCTCAATTAATCGATTTGTCATTCACTGGCCCGAAGAAAATATCACAAATTTACGGATAGTCGGAGCCATTGAAACTGCATTTTCCACCAAATTATTGTTTTCTTTTCTGATATTCCATTGTTCTAAATAAATCACTGGAATTCATCGAACCCCCGAAAAAGCCAACACTTTCCCCAGAAAACGATTTTCCTTTTTTAATTCATCCTAATACTTCGTATCATTAGAGTGTGACACCTACAATACCTTGAATAAGAAAGATTATCAAATTTTACTTCGGAAGCAAAAGCGATATAGAAAATTCGACTTGTTCACCTTCAATAACTCTGGAGCAATGATGGAGTTTATGTTGTCCACAGCCTTGAAAACAGATTTTCCATGGTACTTGGATTTGTCATTATCACGGAGCTCAAGAGCCTCGTGGACACCGGTGGATGCACCGGAGGGAACAGCTGCCCTGAACAGACCATTCTCAGTCACAAGATCCACCTAAATAATAGAGAACACTTATTATTCTACAAATTTCGATACCTCAGATTTTATAGAAAATTATCAATTTTCTTCGTTGAAATCACACAATTTTTCAAGAGTCATTCTTCGTTTAAATGAATGAAACTGTTTTTTTTAGTATTGTCACAATTCATGATAGATGATGATTATTATTATGCAAGTTTTCTTGCCAATCTTGTCAGATGGTTGTTCCTACGCAGAAAATTGGTGGGTCAAAACAGTATTTATTTGATCATATTTCTTTCACTAAAAAATGACGATAGTTTTCCATCACTAGCCACATGGCGGTAACGACATTTCCTGATAACTCGGACGAGCTGACGTTACATCCTCAGGCCGGATCATAATTATGTTCCAAGAAATTCCTTATTGTCGCCTCACCTACCCCAACTCAAGAAATTAAACCCTCAGATTGTTCAATGATCAATGACTTGGACGGCATTTATTCGTCTTCAAAAATATTAACAAATATCGACGTTCTCCGCTATCCCATAATTAAACAATAAAATAATTACCTCAACAGTGGGGTTGCCACGAGAGTCGTAGATTTGTCGTGCTTTGATGCTCTGGATCGACATTGTTCTAAAACTGTACCTCGAGGTTAGGATTCTGTAGCAGAAAAATAATTGTCCATTGCATAAATCCTTCTCGCCGTCACACGAATCGATTACCCTTCTCCATCACGTAATTTCAGTCGCCCAGAAACCAATAAATTTCCCCGAAAAACTTCATGAACCCTCCTCGCCCCGCCCCAAGAATTCCATGAACATCATCATCATCATCATTGGGAGGTTTGTGATCACCTCAGCAAACCCCCAAATGTAAAAACTCTGCATAAAGTCGAAATATTATTTGACCTTGTGAAGGTCGCATTCACACCCAAAAAAATTGATTGCCCACATCGAGACGAATTTGATCAATTGTTCAGTGTACTTGACTGATAATTCAAGCGTTAAAATTATTTTTTGAATGTGAAAATGACCTCAATGAATTATCTCGTGCCAAAATCCTCAGTCCGGCTCGTAACACTTGCATTATCCATAAAATCGATGCAACTTCCGTCGTATGACGAAATTTGGCCGAAATGCCGGACTGAAAATGCCGGTAGTCAACTAAATCAGTCGATAATCTTAAAAAGTGTAAATGAAAATAAAAAGTGTTATTGAGAAATTAATCAATTGACGAATTATTCTTACCTCCAATAGAAAAAAGACGTGACGGTCGAGCTTCAATGTTCAGCGTAGACTGATTTCCTGTGACCTACCACTGACCTCCAACTGTTACTGTCTCTCTCTTGCTTCTACCCTGCGTTTCTCTCTATGGCTATTGTTAATTTTGGTTGGCAAAAAAATTCAACTGAAATTATTAATTTTAGACGGTACTTAGAAGTCAGAAATCTGGTGATTTTTCTATTTTCAGTTTCAATTTACTGTTTAATTTATTAACCTTGAATTTAAAGATTTTGCCAAGAGATGGATTACATAATCAATTTCATGAACCCTCGGATGATAAAACAGAAGGGGGATAGAGTGGATGGTGCTGTCACCTGGTGTACCCGGGGAAATTTGAGAGGGATTTGTCATACTATCTACTTTGGATATCTGAGGATGATGCAATTATCGAGAGATTTTGATAATTCCACACAGATTTTCAGAAGAATCTCAGGAAATAACGGCTTTCAAAGGAGTTTAGAGAGGCAAAGACAGAAATCTATAGAGAATGACTTGAATTTTGCCTACGCAGTTTAGGGTTTTCAACTTTTTCAAAGATGAAGACATTTTAGTAGAAATTTCGTAGCATAATGCCCCAGGCCTTTTTCCTTACACTGATAGATAAAACGTAATTCTGCCAGTCATATTCGGTTTCGATAAGTAAATTCCCGAAAGTACCATACGAGAACATGCTTTACATTTTGGTCAAAACAATATCTGATTGTTGGAGTTATATTTATTCCCAGTATAAATCCTGGGCTTCGCAATACACGCGAAATCCACTGTCAAAAAATTCTACTACGAATGCCCTTGAATTATCAAAATTTTTCTCTAAAAAATTCCGCGATTCTTTCAGAGAACAGGAACAAGAAACTATTGGCTTGAGAAGCAGCATCAGTAAATAAAACCTGCGTTGTATCAGTTAATAATGGACGCGTATCCAAAATATATTGTAATGCGGATCTCTGCTCGGCTAGATCTTAATGCCAAAAATAATCAGTCGGAGGCTCTCGACCTTCAAAATTAATCGGATATTTTTTTCTCCTGTTTACCTCAGTATCAACGATAGGAATAAATTTTGCATGAATATGCCCCACTGCGTACTATCGCTCTCGTTGCTATGCGACAAATCTGATAGGTCTCAAGAATTACCGCTAATTATTGTTCTCAGGGTAAACTCGACCGATGGGAGTGCGAAATAGATCATTATGGGCTACGTATAATCCCATCTTTCAGTTATGTGATGGGTAAAATCAAAAGTTTTTCCAGGAATTTTAACCCCAAACGATTCTAGTACCAGTAAAAAGTGCACTTGTAAATGATACTCATGAACGTCAATGAGAAAAAATGCTACCAGCTTTTATTATGAGATATTTGAATGGAGTGAACACCTCACGTGATTGACAATGAATCGGCCAACTCGGCTGAAGTTATCCTGCGCCGAGCAGGATGGGCGTGCTATCTGACACGTGCGGTATTTCTCTGTTCACCTACTGCTAGAAAATATCAGGACCCGACCGGGAGTCGAACCCGAGCCGAAATATCGAGCTTATAAACTAACCATCTCGACTGTAGGGCACCGTAATGAATTTAAATCGTCCATTAAATTTCAGAATATCAAAAGCGGCTCATGGCGGAGGAAATCTCAAATTTATTTATCAATATCCAAAACGATCAAGGAATATTCGAGAACATGAAAACAACATTTTCATCACGCTGTGTCGGAAAAGTAACTTTTCAGTCACTCTCCGCTTCGGGTCGAATGACTAAAAAGTGCTTTTTCGACACATTGAGGTGAAAAATATTGTTCGTAACACGTGAAAAAAGTGGTTTTTGACTCGTGGGACTATATCACTCGCCTTCGGCTCGTGATATAAACCTCCCACTCGCCAAAATTTTTTTCACTTATTACGAAATATACTAGTTTTTAATTGTCATTTTGCATAATGCAAAAGACAGAAAGACAAGGGAGGAAAATGCCAATTAGATAAATGCTGGTTTCATTTTCTCCCACATCCCTTGCTCATTTTTAATATTTAACAACTATGGAGATAAACCACAAATGAATTATTTATTTTCATCACGCTGTGTCGGAAAAGTAACTTTTCGACACATTGAGATGAAATAGTATATTTCGTAACAAGTGAAAAAAAAATGGGTTTTGGCGAGTGGGAGGTTTATATCACGAGCCGAAGGCGGTTTATATCACGAGCCGAAGGAGAGTGATATAATCCCACGAGTCAAGAACCACTTTTTTCACGTGTTACGAACAATATTTTTCATCTCAATGTGTCGAAAAAGCACTTTTTAGTCACTCGACGC
>JAPYZM010002954.1:0-12807 GCA_030522845.1 Psyttalia concolor
AGGAAAAAGGGTTTTACTGAGTAAAAATCTCAGATCTGGTTTTTAACATCACTTTACCAGAATCTTTTGAAGATTTCCCTCAAACCTCTATAATAAAAAGAAAAAAAACACACACACACACACACACACACAACGACACAGACACACACACACAACGACACACACACACACACACAACGACACACACACACACACACCCATCCATCCTGGGAGCTGCAGATTCTTGACGTTGGTGGAGGAGCTTAAGGGATTCATTAAGACTAAGAAGCAGTATAGAGAGGTTAACCCTTAACCTAGAGTGCGCTGGGTGGGCTACCGATAACCGTTTCTACGGTGGTTCCGTTAACAGCCTAATGAAAAATGGACAGTGCTGATGATAAATCGATATTATCCTAGGCGGAAACTCCTCTGATAGAGGTAAATCCTGCAGCTGGTTCCAATCGGGTGAAAGCTCCGGTGGCCAATGTGGCCTAGATTCTGGTAAGAGCCAATCATCCCGTTTCCTGAAGGTGGACTCCTTGGCCTTACATGCCGCAACGAGAGGTGAATCGCAGCATGCCCAACACGCCGAATAGGGCCCGAGTGCGAATACGAAGAAGTTGTGGGATAGCCATAAGCGGCTCATAATTAACCTCATCGCCTATATGAGAGAGAAACGGAGCATCAACGCTTATGCGAGTTGGTAAATTCCTTTAGCTCCTCGGCCAAACGCCTGAGGCAACTTGGAGCACATGCAGGACAAGGGAAGCCTGTGACGATCATATCGGCAACTTTTCTTGCCGGCAGGACGCGAACGCTAAGTGAGGGCACTGCTACCTCGGTAGTCTCGGAGCTTGAGAATGATGGCTCTGCTCTGTCCGACAGTAAGGTTTCCACGCTGAAGAGGAAGTCACGAGAGTCGCCACCGACGGCACTAGAGATGCAAGGAAAAAGAAGAAGAAAAACGAAGTGAAGGTCGCCAAAGCTGTGGCTGATAAGCAGTCACTTTAGTCTTTCAAACCAACTGAAGGAGATGAAGTCCAGGAGAAAAAGGCAGAAGACGCAGGCGCCCGAGAAGCCTAAGGCCACCAAAGAGACGAAGCAGTGGGTACCAGTAGTAAGACCCAACGCTAATGGTGCGCCGGAAGGTCAAAAACCAGTACTCCGAAGTGCTTAAGCGAGTGAAGGGCCAGATACCTGCCAAGCCGGCTTGTTACTGCGTGGCCAACATCCTCAGAACGACCATAGGAGACATGCTGATGATCCTATCGAAGGATAAGGGAGAAAAGGTGACAGCATAAAGCCATAGTTGAACTGCTTGGGAACGAGGCTGATGTCGTCAGCAAGGGACCGCAAGAAGAACTGGAGATCAGGGATCTTGATGAGCTGACGAGGAAGGAGGAGGTACTTGAAGCCCTGAAACTTACAGCTGGGGTGGGGAGCCAAATTGACCCGGACGCCATCAGGTCTCCGCGCAAGTCCTATGGAGGTACTCAGACTGCATCAGTGAGGGTGACCCCAACGGTTACGGAGAAAGTGCTAGGCGATCGAGGCAAGATACGTTTATAATGGGTGAACTGCCGACTCCAACGGGTGGAGAGAGCGAACAAGTCCTTCAAGTGCTGGCACTATGGACATCTTGCCATTAAATGCAGGAGCCTAGTAGACAACGAAGCTCTGTACAAAGTGTGGGCCAAATGGATACAAATCTGCTGTCTGTGGAAAAGAAGCCCATTGTGTCTTATGCGCTGAGACAGATCTATCGAAGGACTGTGCCCATAATGCTGGAAGCGGTAGAAGCCCTGTTTTCAGGGAGGCACATCAGAAGATGAACAGAAAATGATAATGCGGATATTACAGATCAACCTCAACCACTGCGAGGCCGCACATGATTTGCTCATGCAAACAGTGCGAGAGCTAAAGCCTGATATTGTACTGATCTGTGATCCATATCGTCATCTGGACACTCAACCTTGAGTTGCTGACGTGACGAAGATGGTATTCATTTGGTCCTGCAGTGGACACCCATTCCAGAGCGCCGCTTGCACTACAGAGAGAGGCTTTGTGAGGTCTCAGGTTGGCGGAATTTATTTCTACAGCTGTTATGCCCCACCTAGCCTCACAACTTACGAGTTTACGGACTTCCTCGACCGGCTGTCGGAGAATGTGACGGAGCCCTTTTCCGCCACGATAGCTGGGGATTTCAATGCCTGGGCGGTCGATTGGGGAAGTCGGGAAACTAACAAGAAAGTTCAAGTTATGCTAGAGGTCATGACGTTGCTACACATGATTCTGTTCAACACTGGACTTGAACCGACTTTCATGAGAAGATAGGCGGGCTGAGTGGTGGATTTTACCTTCGTGAGCAACAACCTCGCAAGGGGGAACTCCTTCTGGCAGGTAGCAGGGATGTACACAGGGAGCGACCACCTTGCAATATCCTGGGAAGTGTCCACCGGCAAGAGGCGCGAACCGGTACCCGAGAAGACCAAAACATTAGGCTGGAAAGCGAGCACCTTCGATCATAGCGCCTTCCTAGTAGCACTGGTGGACTGTCCAATTGGTGGTTGTCACTCAACCGTCCAACTGTCCAATTGGTGGATGCCACTAAGAAGGCAGCCAACCTCATGAGCAGACTCGTGGGAGCCTGCGATGCTGCTATACCTAGAAAGCGTTCCATCAACCGGTGGCTACCAGTACACTGGTGGAATGACAGCATCGCCGAGCTTCGTAAAGAATGGAATGCAGCACGAAGAGCATCCCAGCGCGCCCGAAGAAACCATACTTCGAGGAGTTGGAGATGAAATACAAGAGGTCGCGGATGAAACTAAACAAGGCCATCAAACGAAGCAAAGTGCATTCATGGAATCGTTAAATTGCTGAGATGGATGACTCATGGGGCAAGCCGTATAAGGTAGTAATGTCGGGGTTCAAAGTCAACCCATGCCATCGCCGACGTCTCCGGGTCTCGTGAGAAAAATTGTCAAAGCGCTGTTTCCAGAGCATCCGGAACTCCAGCAGACGTACAGCCGGGGGGCCAGCTGACGATCCCCCAGCTCACCGAGGAAGGGCTGATGGAGAAACGCGGTAGGGTCGGGAATAACAGGGCCGCTGGTCTTGATGGAATCCCCAATATCGCGCTCAAGGCCGCCATCGAGGCACACCAGATCTATTCTTGGACGTATACAACGAGTGTCTTAAGGAAGGTACCTTCTCCGCCAAGCGGAAGCAGCAGAGACTAGTGTTGCTCCCAAAGGAGAAAACCCCACCCGAGGAACCATCATCTTATCGTCCTCTCTGCTTGCTCGACACAGCTGGCAAGATCCTCGAACGTATCGTCCACCAAAGGATCAAAGCAGCCGTCGAACGTCTGCTGACTGCTAACCAGTATGGATTTCGACAATGCAGATCTTCTCTTGATGCCATCAACCTCGTCGTCGACGCCGCTAGGGAAGCGATCTTGGGGGCAAGGTTGCTTAGAGGCACGAAGAAATACTGTTTAGTGGTCACTCAGGACATCAGAAATGCCTTCAATTCAGCCAGGTGAGACTACACTATGGATGCACTTAGGAGGTTTAACGTCCCTGAATACCCTCGAACATAGTGGGAAATTACTTCACCGGGAGGATGCTCAGATATGACACGGAAGATAGTCTCAAAGAGTACGAAGTTCCTGGAGGGGTGCCTAGGGCCTCGGTATTGGGTCCACGTCTGTGGTATATCATGTACGACGGTCTTCTGAAGCTGACGCTATCGCGGAGGGTAACGTTGGTGGCGTTCGCAGATAATGTAGCCGTGGTTATCGTAGGAAAATATTTGGAGGACATCAAGCTGACGTTCGAAGAAACCTTCGAAGTAGTTCGCCGTTGCATGGACTCTGTAGGGCTGAGCCTTGTTGAACATAAGACAGACGCCGTGTTAATTACTAGCCGGAAGAAGTTAGAAACGATCACGCTGTAAATAGGGAATCATGAGCTCACATCCCAGCCATATATGCGGTATTTGGGGGTGATGATAGATGCCTGGCTAAAGTTCAAGCAGCAGATAGAACACGCAATGGAGAAAGCATCTGGGGTTCGAACAGCTTTGTCTCGCCTTATGCCCAACGTCGGAGGTCCCAAACAGAGGAGAGGAGCACTGTTGTCATCAGTGATCACATCAGTGCTGACTTACGGCATTGCCATGTGGGCAAATGCGCTCCAACTTCAGCACAACAGATGTAAAATAGGGTCTGTCTACCGACTCAGTGCTCTCAGAGTCATCTGCCCATTTCGCACCGTGTTCGATGATGCTGTATGTGTTATCGCCGGAATGATGCCTATCGAAGTGCTAGCCGAGGAACGAAGATCCCTATACTGGCAAAAAGCAGGGACGTCAAGGAGCCCAGCTGATCTCAGAACAGAGGAGAGGCAAGAGAGCATGGAGAGATGGCAATCACGATGGGGCACTTCAGTTAGAGGACTTATCGCCTAAGTCCGCAGGTGTGTGCATCAGTGAATCGTGAATATGGAGAGACCAATTTTTATCTAACGCTGTTTCTATCAGGACACGGGTGCTTTCGGGAGTTTCTTCATAAATTTAAACATGAACATGTGTTTTTTGTGTCTCCGTTTCGGAACGAGTCACTTGGAGTAGGAAAACTAAATTTGTACATCGATCCTACCTGAAAACCTGGTGAAAACTCTGCTGTTATCGAAAGCAGCCTGGGATGCAACGAGCCACTTCGCGACGAGAGTCATGAAGAAGCTCCATGAAAAGGAACGCCGTCGAAAGAAGGCAGTATAAGAGGACAAGGTACCGGAACCTCCTTCCGGCGTCCAACATCTTAGCGGAGAAGGGGGACGTACGGTTAGTGATGTTAGTAAAGAAAGAGCAACAGCTGATATCCTCCCCGCGAAGTAATGCCTGACGGCCGTCCCGTGGGCAATATGGAGTACGAAGAAGTGAGGAAAGAGGGATTAATGCTACAGAAAAAGCCCAGAATATCATAAAAAAAGTAGCTGGTGTCTGTGATACCACTATGGTGAGGAAACGCACCACGAACTGACACCAGCCTGTGGACTGGTGGAATGTAACCATTGCTGGTCTGCGGAAACAATGCTATGCAGCTAGAAGACAATTGCAACGGTCCTTAAGACGGTCTCTGAGGATGCGGTCTATGTCGTTACAGGAATGTTACCGATGGAAGTACTGGCTGAAGAGCGAACATCCTTGTATCGGCGTAGGAGAGTAGAGTTTATGAGTCCCAAAGAGCTAGCGACCGAGGAGCGACGGAACAGCCTGACGTTGGCAACTAAAGTGGGACAGTTCTACAACAGGGAGACAGACACATCGCTTGATCCTTCAGATGGACAGTTGAGTAAGACGAAGGCATGGAGAAGTAAATTATTACCTTTGCCAAATGTTTTCAGGACATGAATGTGTCAGGGCCTATCTTCATAAATATAAGCATGAAGATTCTACCGGGTGCCCTGATTACGTTGGAGAATTCGAAGATGCAGAGCATGTATTTTTCAGGTGCCCCTGTTTCGACGATGCCCGGAATGAGTGGGAATACCAACTGGAAAGAAAACTGGTCCCGGAAACATTGACGGAAGTGATGCTTTCATCACAAGCAGCCTGGGAAGCAACGAGTAACTTTGCAACAGAAGTCTTGAAAAAGCTCAGAACCGAGGAAGGCAAGCGGAAAGGTGCATTTTAAGTGAGAAATTTTCTTTTTTTGGAACCTCTTAATCACACTGAAGATCCTTGCAGATTAGGAGGACGTACATAAAATTCACTAGTTGAAAGAGCACACAGGTAGACCTCCCTCGCGAAGTAATACTTGACGGTGGTGCCGCGAGGGATTTAAAGATCAGTGAATTTGTCTGACGGGAGTTTAATGGGTATTGACAATTCTTGTCCGAGTCCCACACTCATTTGAAGGAGAGGAACAATTGTAGTAAATTGTAGTAAAAGTGATATACTACAATTGGAACGATACAGAGAACATTAGCATGGCCCTGCGCAAGTATGACACGCAAAATCGTGAAGCGTTCCACATTTTTACATCAAAGACGGAAAATTTATATAGGGTTCCACATTCTTGTGACGTCAGAGGAAATTGTTGGATAGGATTTGGAATAGGTAAGATAGGATCGAGGAATGTTCTCAATAGAAAATTTACAAAAAATTTTCACTGAAAAAAATGGATAGTCATCCTCAGGTGGTCGTGCGTAAATGCATTCTCCAACAGACATAAAAACACACAAACACACACACACACACACACACACACACACACACACACACACACACACACACACGCTCCTCCTGGGAACTGCAGGACCTTGGCGTTGCTGGAGGAGCTTAAGGGATTCATCTCCACTAAGAAGCAGTTTAGAGAAACCCAACTCCCAACCAAGGGTGCGCAGAGTGGCCTCCCTATAATACCCCCAGGTCAGGACACCGTTAACAGCTTATACCATCATGATGAGGAATGACAAAATGAAAAGTTCCTATGCGGGTATCCTTATACGGGTAACTCCCGCTATCAGAACCCCTGATGCCGGCTCTATGGATTGTGGGAGGAGCTAATCATCACTTGGTTGTAAGGTGGACCACTTGGCCTCAGATGCTCCAAGTGGTGGAGGCTCTTAGACCCAAGAGAGTCAGGAATTGCAGTAAGCCTTCAAACGACTCGAGGAACTCATCTTGGGCCTGAAGGACTTCGTCCAATAGAAGTCAAATGTCCACAAGGATATTAAGGCGAAAGCGACTTTCCTATGCGGTACCTTCAGAAGACTGAAGACATTAGAAGGAACACGTGCACATGGGCAAAGGCAAGATACCGGAGTGCAGACAACAGCGATACTGCAAACAGCACGCTTACGTCTGGAATCTGGGTCAACGATGAAAGAATCGGAGGCCTAGGATTCAGATAGTAGGAAGAATGAACGAATCCTCTGCAAAGCTTTGAGGAGGAAACGATCAAAAAACTCACCCGTCACTGGAAGGCAAGAACAGAAGAAGCCAAAGAAGCAGGAAGAACAGGTTAGGACAGCATCAGTTACCCGTTCACCTATCAGGCCCTCAGATCGGCAACAAGTGAAAAGGAAGAGAGGAAAACTCTCGTCTGACGCGATGTCCCGGCAACCAGTTGCTAAAAAGGATAAGAAGGGAAACAATAAGGCAACGCGGTTTCCAGTTATCAGGCCTAACGCGCTGATCGTTTGCCTGAAGGATAAGAGCAGTTACTATGAAATCCTCACCCGGGTCCAACAAGACGTGCCAAAGACCTTTCAGGAAGCCAACGAATCGGTCGAAAATATTGGTCGGATGGCGACAGGTGCAACGCTGATACTTCTGAGCAAGAAAGATACTGGAGGAGCAGCCCAGCTTCAGAAAGCAATGACTGATGTCCTTGGTGACGAGACTGACGTGGTCAGCAAAGGTCGGCAAGAAAATCTCGACATCGAAGACATCGACGAGATAACATCAAAAGAGGATGTTCTTGATACCCTGCAAATATTAGCTGGAGAGGATTTTTAAATCATCCCAGGGGCAATCGAATCCAGGTGGAAGGCGTACGCAGCGACCCAGACTGCCTGTGACGCTTACAGTAGCCGCCACAAAGAGAGATCTAGGTGAGCATGGCAAGAGCAAGATAATTGCCGCAGTAGAAGAATTGAGGGACCAGTGAAGTGTTTCAAGTGCTGGCATTTTGGGCAACTCGCGATTAAATGTGAGAGAACAGTTGATTGCTCCAAGCTGTCTACCAAGTGTGCAGAACAGGGGCACAAAACAAACGACTGCCTGAAACCACAATGTGCCTTGTGCACTGCAAAGATGACTCCTGAGAATCATCACATCGCTGGTAGCAGCAGATGCGCAGTGTATAAGGAGGTATTTCGGAAGCTAATGAATAAAGGGCGGTAAAACCCGGGCGAACTGCAAAGTGCTACAGCTCAACCTTAACCATTGTAAGGCTGCAGACGCCTTGCTTATGCAAACGGTGCGCGAGCTGACACCTGACGTAGTGATGATCTCGGAACCATATTAACACCTTGACGCCCAATCCTGGATTACCGACTCTAATAAGAAGGCGGTGATCTAGGCTTGTGGGAATCGCCCGTTCCAAAGCAGCACCGCGGGTAATGAAGAAGGCTTTGTGAGGTCTGTAGTTAATGAAATCAATTTCTACAGCTGTTACGCCCCGCCAAGCCTCAGCTTTGATGCATTCGTGGACTTCCTTGATAGACCAGGATAGACCCAGGATGCGAAGCAGCACTTTTCCCTGGCCATGGCCGGGGACTACAATGCATGGGCAGTCGATTGGGGTAGTCAGGAGACGAAGGCCAAAGATCAAGCTGTATTAGAAGCCATGTCATCCTTGGAAGTAGTCCTTTCGAATAGTGGCTATAAGCCGACCTTCATAAGAGGAGAAACGCTCAGTTGTGGACCTAACATTCGTGATTAGCACTCTCGCTAAGAGAAACTACTCATGGAAGGTAGTGGATGTCTACACGGCGAGCGACCATTGTGCAGTAGTCTGAGAGGCATGCATTCATCAGAGAGTCGCTCTGATGTCCAAAAGGTCCAGCTCCCAGGCTGGAAATTGAGCACCTTCGATCCTAACTCGTACTCAGTAGCATTAGACACTCGTCCGAGTAGGGGCCATAATGCTATCAAGAACTCTTGCGAAATCTTGAAAAGAGTGACGGAAGCATGCGACATGACCATGTCCAGGAAGTGTACTAGAAACCGGCATCCGCCGATGTACTGGTGGAATGCTACGATTGTTACACTAAGGCAAGAGTATAATAGATCTAGGAGGCAATGTCAGCGTAGCTGTGGGAAGCCGAACTTTGACCTCCATGTAAGCTACAAGAAAGTTCGCTGAAAGCTTAGTAAAGCTATAAAACAGAGCAAGAAGAAATGCTGAAATGAGCTCCTCGCCGAAGTAGAAAGGGACCCATGGGGGAGACCGTACACTGTGGTGATGGCCTAAAAGTTGGCTTAAAAGTCAACCAATGCCATCGCTATCGTCTCCAGTACTCTTGAAGAAAATTGTAGAGGTATTGGTTCCATAAGAACCCGAACATGAACAGCTTGAGGAACAGCAAGGGGAATTGATGATAGTGCCAAAAATCACCCCGGACGAGCTGAGCGGCACTTGTGGCAGAGTGGGAAATGACAGGGCATCTGTTTCAGATGGAATTCCGAACCTGGCACTGACATTAGCTATTCACTTGATGCAAGAAAAATTCTTGGACGTTTACAACGAGTGTATCAGGGAAGGCATCGTCCCTGCCATGTAGAAGCGGCAAAGGCTAGTATTGCTTCCGGAAGGGACAAAACCACCGGACAAACCCTCATCATATCGTCCTCTCTGCATGCTCGACACCGCTGGCAAGATTCTTGAATGTATCATCCACCACAGAATTGAGGCAATAGTTGAACCGCTGCTGGCCGAAAACCAATATGGCTTTTGAAAAGATCGACGCTAGATGTCATTAACCTTTTCATCGACGCAGCAAGAGAAGCGATTTCAGGAACAAGATGGTTGAACGGGACTAAGAAGTACTGCTTGATTGTGATGCTGGAGATCAATAATGCATTCAATTCAGCTCGTTGGGACTGTATTCTGGCGGCAGTAGAGAAGTTCAACGTACCTGCATACTTGCGGAGGATGGTCATTAATTATTTCAGGGTAAGAGGGTTCAAGTATACTACGGACAGTAGGCCCGAACAGGATGAGGTCACTAGCGGGGTGCCTCAAGGGTCAGTATTAGGCCCCTTACTATGGAATGTCATGTACAATGGGTTTCTGAAGCTAGAAATGCTACGAGGCACTCAGCGTGAAACATTCACAGACGACGTGGCAGTAGTGATCGTTGGGAAATTGCTGGAGGAGATTGGCTATGTCTTTGACATGGTGTTGAGACGATCGAATGTTGGATGAGGTTTAACGGGTCTGAGCCTTGCGGAACATAAGACGGAAGCTGTGCTGATAACCAGTAGGAAACAAATCAAGAAAATCACGTTGCGAGTTGGGTCTCGTGAGATTACCTCCCAGCCATTCATTCAGTATTTGGGAGTGACGATCGATGCAAGGCTCAACTTTAAAGAGCAGGCGAAGCACGTAAGTACCAAGGCATCTGGGATCAGAACCACTGTATCGCGTCTCATGGCGTATATCGGCGGTCCCAAGCAAAGGAGACAGATGTTATTAATCTCAACTCTTAAAGTAGTTCTGATGTATGGCATCGCAATCGGGCTGACGTTCTCCAGCTACAAGAAGTTCGCCGCACTGTTCTTCCAGTCTATCGACTAAGTGCCCTCGAAGTTGCAAGTGCATATCGGACTGTCTCAGCGGATGCGATATGCATCATCGCTGGAATGTTGCCGATAGAAGTACTGGCTGAAGAGCGAAAATCCTTGCACCGACGAAGGAAATCAGAAATGCAGAGTTCCGAAGCACTGTTAACTGAGGAGAGACGAATTAGCCTGGAACGTTGTCAGATCAGCTGGGACACTTCTACGAAGGGGAGATGGACTTAACGCTTGATCCCTAAAGTAGAAGTGTGGATAAGTCGAAAGCATGGTGAAGTAATTATTACCTTTGTCATATGCTTTCAGGACATGGGTGTTTTCGGGCTTATCTTCATCGGTTTAAGCATGAAAATTCTTCAGAGTGCTCTAGTTATACAGATGTGGATGATGATGCAGAACATACGTTCTTTGCATGCCCACGCTTCCGTAAAATTCAACGCAATTGGGAGTCCATACTCGGAAAGAACATCGTACCAGAAAACTTGATGGAAGCAATGATATTATCGCAAACAGCCTAGGACGCATCCAGACACTTTGCGCCTGAGGTCATAACAGAGCTCAGACATGAGGAATGCACCCGCAAGTTGGCAGTATAGGTGAGAAATCTTTCTGGAACCTCCTAATCTCATATAACATCTTTTCAGAATAGGAGAACGTACATAAAATGAAAACCGTGGAAGAGCAATGAGCTAAGAACCTCCTCGCGAAATAATACCTAACGGTGGTGCTGCGAGAGTTAAAGATCGTGAAGATTAGACATAATGAGAGGACACAGTGTTTTACTGAGTAAAAATCTCAGATCTGGTTTTTAACATCACTTTACCAGAATCTTTTGAAGATTTCCCTCAAACCTCTATGAAAAAAAAACAGACAAACATACGGAAAGGAACGCCTCCACTCTCCAAGAGTGTTCTGCAGCCTGGGAGGGGCTGCGACACGGTACATATCCGGGTGGTACATAGGAGAAAGCTCGATCTTCTCAGCTGGCGTTGAGAAAATAGGGTATCATCCAAATAAAATGTGTCGAGGTGAACCTACACCTTCTGAGAAACTCAACTCTAAAAGAGTGCGCAGGGTGCGTTCCCTACAACAGCCCAAACACAGAGAACGGGGAGCGCTCGTTTTAGAAGCCTATAAAAAACATGAATAAAAGTGAATATAAGTCAAATACCCATGCAGGCACACCCAAAAAGGAAAATCCTGCGACTGATTCCGATCGGGTCAAAGCCCTGGTGCCCAGTGCTGGCTCCACGGATTGTGGGCGGAGCCAGTCATCATATTTCGGTAAGATGATCAATTTCTGTGGGATTTGGATCATAGGGCGTATCCCTCAGATACGAAGAATTTTCAGCTGCCAAACAGAAGACGGCGATATCACTCCAAGAGCTGGGAAAGACTATCGAAAAAATACACGCCTTCATTAAAATGAAGAACCTGCTCGCTGAATTAACCAACGTTCCTAACATGACGCTTAGCAAGTTCAGGAAATGGACCAGCTCTCGGGAGACGGAGAATGCATTTCTCCAAAAGGTTTGTGACGTACAGCTAGGGTAGGTCCAGGAGAAGCCCACAGCCTTAGAATGGACAACACCTCTCTTCGACTTTGGAATTATATAGCCTGCGGTTAACTTTAAGTAAATTAATTATGGTTAAGTCCAGGGAAACCTGAGGCCCATTTTAGGTCGGTTAGGTTCGTTATTGTCGCGTCGGTCCTCACGTCACGTCGCGAAGAGGGATTGTTTTACCATCCGACGTGCAGGGAATGTTTATACCATTAGTAAAATCCCCTAGGGATGTACCGTCTGGCTGAAAGCGCCAGCACTCCGAAAAAGGGATTCGCGAGGGTTAGTGGAGGGTGAGATGAGGTTGGAGGGTCGGCAGAAGCGCCCTTGACCAGCGCCCTGCCGAATTGCCGTTGGTCTACCTATCTCCTCGAGTTATGGGTCCGTTTAAGTTTTCGATACCGTTAGTTCCGCGAATCTAGGAGTTTCCACCCTAATGGGACAAGCCGCGACGTTAGGGTAAGTTAAGAAATAATTAGTATTGGTTGTTCGAGAAGAGCATAGCTAGTTTCGTATTCATCCCGTCGGAAGTTGACGAGGTTCGCTCTTAAAAATTAAGAGATGAAACATTGAATTTTCCGAATTCAAATTTGAATTCGAATGTTTTCCGCGCCTAGCGCGAGTGCCTCTAGGCGTCAATTGCCCAAAAGCGCAGGCGACGCCGACGGGCCTGACGACGAGAGCAGTCGACTCCAGACCACGGCCCCGAGAAGACATACATTTCGCACCGAAACGAGCCGTAATCTCGAGAGACAATGGCCAGCGCATCCAAGTCAGATCGCTCTGGAAAGACCAAGGTAAGAGAGTGATCCCTGACTCAGGAGAAATTCCCTGGACATCCAGGAGACAACATGCGTATTCCGATCACGAGATCGAGATAATCCCCATTAGGTGGAGAAGTGCGCGAAATAGTGTCCTGGCCGACATAGCCAGAGGTCGATCGCAAGAAATG
>JAPYZM010002955.1:0-12346 GCA_030522845.1 Psyttalia concolor
AAGGCTAAATAGTTCAGGCTCAACGAAGGCTGGTTCAATCCTCGATAACTTAAATGACATTTCATTTTGTTATATTCTGATGAATATTAATTAATACGACAATTTAATTGTATATTGGTATTTATTTCGAAATGTTCTTACCATGGAACCCCCTTTTTTGATCACCTGAAAATATCCTTATTACCCATTCGATCGATACCTGTAGCGCTCTACAGTTATCGATTGATCTGAACAAGGCTCGCTTGATGCGCCTGAAACGATGTTATCATTTTAGGGTTAAATGGGGGCTGATCCAAAGCTAGATCTCAGCCCTCATTCAGGACTTTCGAGGCTCGGTTCAGGGTGTGACGAGCCCTTTTTCGATTGTCGATTCCTACCTGGGATGTTATTCTGAGATTTTTTAGGGGACGCAGAGAAAGATCAAACATTTTTATTAAAATATTTTAGGATCTACAATGTCTGCTGGATTCATAAAAATCCATTGAATTGGGGTTTTTTTTTATTCAATGTTTGTCTATAAAAAGTTGGGGAAAAAATTCAGCTATCTCCCATCGATTCCAAGCTCTTTATTCAAAATCATCCAATAGTCGAAATGGACTTAAATCATTTTGCCGCTTCGCTGTTGAATTCACAAATCTAAAAAACATCCTTGACCCGAAAGCACACGCGAGTAAAAACTTCTGTTTTTTCGTTCTATCTCTCCGTCAAAAAAATATCGTCTCGTTTTACTTCTATCCTCGAATGCGGCGACACGAAACGAAAAATAGAGTAAAGGAAGACGTTTACGTTACTGGGCAGACTTGCGCGTGTTGTGTAGCTGTGGATACCGGCGCCAAACCCTCTCCCCCAACTGGCGCCCATTTCCCAGTGTACCCGATGCAACCGTTGGGGGAAAATGCACAACCCCGCGCTCGCCAGTCTCGTGTGAAGATTCGAGAGACCGTGTGTCCAGCTGTGTTACCCACCCTCTGGACTCACACCCAGTGTCCCGTGCCGTCTCGTGTGTTATGTTGTACGTGTTATTTCATTTCATCCCTCTTAATCCCAATATTGTTCCACGGAGTGGAGGATTCATGTTTTCCATCATACCGTTCAGTTATTGTTTTATTTAATTAACCATTGTGTACATAAATTAAACTGCCTCAGTCATTTTCATTATTTTTTTACGATTCATTGGCTTAATATTTTTAAGATAATTTTTTGCTGGAAGGTGGCTATCTTGAACAATACTGGGCTTAGAAAAAATGTTCATAAATACGATTTGTGGAGAATTTGATGAACTACAAAAATCAATTCTAGACATGTTTTGATAAAATTACTTCGTTCGGAGATATTTACAAAATAATACTAATCACATTTAATGAATAATATCTATTCGGAGTGAAGAAGTGGATGGGTGATTCAAAGAAAACTATTGTTAAGTTTTCAATTTGGATAAAAAATTCAATCGCTATTGAATGGGTTTCCTAGCAATTTTGGTATAACTGGTGGATCTGGAGATATTTGCGAAATGAAGAAAATGAGATTTCAGAGCGGTCCGCTTCTGTCAGTCCAACGCAGAATCAATTCATTAACTTTATCGATTTTTTGTTTCGCTGATGAATTGAAAGTCTCGACGGTATGATACGAGTAATGAATGATACATTATTCATGGAATTCTGAAATTTGGGTCATGAAAAGCTGAGACTGAGTTTATTAAAGCTATTCTTGAAGGATTCTCCAATTCTAGTTGATTAATCTGTTCTTTAAACTTATCAATATTTTCTTAATAAATTGTATAAGTAGAGCTAATAATTTAATTTGACGTAATCATCGGTAAATGGCGGAATCAATTTCCGAGCGTTATAAAAACAATTCTACAGCCAATTTTAAAAAACATGATATGTGATCCAATTATTTTCACAATTATATCGATATTGATTTCCTTCACCCGATATTTTAAAGTGACATTTTTTCGAAAGTAATCACTATTTTGAACTGTGAAAAAGAAGTCCGAAGAATTCACGCGCAATTTTTTTTATATTTAATTGCTTGATGAACCGAGAAATGTCACAAAAATTTGATTTTATCGAAAATTTTAGAAATTTCAAAACTATATACTTTTCAAAATTCCTGAAGACCCGTTTTTTTTATAGAGTAATTAGATTGGGGTTAATGAAGATTTCATTTTTTTTAAATATGTCAAACCAGAAAAAAAGTTCTTAGTTCAATCCAGACAATTAAATCCTCACTTGATCTAAGTATAATTAAATCCAATCGAGGACCTGTCCCTTTTGAATAAATGAACTGAAGTTATTTGGAAAGAGCTTTAGATCGTCACCATTTCAAGCTGATTCCAATTGTCATTAAAAATTCCAATTTTAAACCTAAAATTATTCAGAAACTCCTATAAAATGGATTACAGCCGCCCTGCTTAAATCTAATGTCAAAAATTTTATTTCATCGATCGTTACATAAAAATGACATGCATGGCTGCTATCGATATCTCGAAAGTCTGTCGCGCCTATTCCTTATTGGTTCACAGGCATCTAAGGCGGGTAATTTCAAATTTTATGAAGAAGTAGAAACAGACGTGTTAGGGCAGACTCTAATTGAAGATTTATTTTTTGCAATTATTGCGCTACTTGATGAAATAATCAACGGTAAAAAAGAGAATTAGATTTTAGAGAGCAAAGGGAATCCCTCAGCGCTCAACGGGGATTCGAGCCTGCATCCCCCAGTCGATTACCAAACACTCTTACTTTGTTTTCTGTATTAGCCGTAGCTTCTAACCCAACTTATAAAAATCCTTTCGATGAAAGGATTAAATGAACAATCAAATAAAAAATGCTACATTTAAATCCCAGCAAAGTACGAACATCAGATCTCACATGATATAAAAAATATCTCATAAGCCGATTATTTCGGGAAAATTTTCATGTATTATACAGTATTCGATTCGATTCAACTAAGCTACGGAAATTTGCTCTCGCGAAATTCGAGTAATAGCACTACCTACCCCGCTTTCTGTGTTAAATCAATTTACGGAGAGTTAGAACTCAAACAGACATAACCGACCGGGATTCGAACCCGGGAATTTGGGGTATATGACTCGCCGGATACTTCCCCCAATTAAGCTATATCGAGAACTACAAAAATTCTATCTTTCCAAATCCAACTAATGGAATTCGAAAATGAAAGCCCGGAAAAATACAGGAAATACTGGATGAGCAATTATGAAAATATTGACAATACAATCTTCAAAATTGATTTGATAATTTTGGGTAGAATCTCATTCTTTCTTGGTCACGGATTCGCCTTTTGCGAAAGAATAACAGATTCCTCTCCGCTTGGTCTTACAATTTACGCATAAATCTTGTTCCCTGGTAAATTAGGAAAAGTGATTTTTTTCAAAAATGTTTTGATCGTTATAACTCTGCAACAATTGTTGAGATGCAATTCTGGCGAAAATGACGTTGTCGAAAAAATCAATTTTTTTGATTCTATTAATTCATGTCGGAAATATTTTAAGAACTACAGAATATATATAACTCCACGATAAACTGTTTCAATTAAACTAGAATTTGATGGAATGTCCCTCGGTATAAATTTTTTATTTCTGATGAAATTAAACGCTCAACTGAAATTTCAGTAAAAACTATGGATCTTACTGTTGGCTTATCGATAACCGAATCAAAATTCTAGTGATGATATGGCAATTTATCAGATGATTCAAATAAAAATAGTAAAAGCCATGGAAAAGTTTCTTCAACCATATTTTGTTCTCGAATTCTACGACATTTTTATTCAAGATTTCCCTCCTTGAGTAGAGTTCTAGACTTTTGAGCAGCCGAAGTTCTAAGTCTCATGTGTTTTTTTTATGAAGGCATAGATATTTTGCACCAAATAACATTAAATTTTCAATTAATCAAAAAATTCACGAATATAATCTCTCAAATTTTGGAAATTTCTATTAAATATAATTGAAATTAAATGGATTTAATTCACAGTTTACAATCATTTGTCAATAAAACTTGTGACGGTCTTTAAATATTTCATTAACATTAAATATTAAGAAGCCGAAATAATTTGGAAATTACGAATGAGGAAATCTGATAGAATTAACCAAAGAAAAAAAATGAGCTACTGAACCAGACGTTGCAGTGAGTGGAGAAAATTAATGAATTAAAAAACAAAATGAAAAAGTGTTGGTACCCACGTTCAAACTTATCGAAAAACGAATGAAAAAATATCAACCGTGGATGGAAAAATACTAGACTGATTGATTGAAAAAATTAAACTAAAACAATAAAGAAAGAAAAACCCCGTCTTCTCCAACTTTATCCTTCAGCTCTTGATGATTTTATTTTGAAGTTTCCACCTTTCCTTTTTCCAATTAATTTGTCAGCGGATGTCTGGTACAGTATTTTCAATTTTAATTTTTAATTTTATAGATAGAACTTCACCACTGCTAGGAAAAATTCTCACGAAACCATTGCTCGACGTAGGAGAAAAATTTCTCATCACCACCGACGACATTGAAAAATCCTATCCATCTCCCGACGACCCTCTTGACCTATCACAATCAGTAACAACGACAAACATGACCAGCCAACTGCCCATACAACCATCTCCCCCTTCCGACTACAATATCGAACATCCTCGAGATACTCGAATTGAGCTGGACAAGAGGGAAGAGCCGTATAATCAATCGAGTGTGTAGACCCAGACCCCCTGGAGTGTTTCAGTTGTGATTCCCCTCGATACTCCAATCGATATAATAGTGTCTTACACCTTCGTTAAGTCGAGTGAGTGGTGTTGAGACACTACTCCTTCACCATAGTTGAAGAGAAAAAAATACCCTCTCCTTTGTTGATGTTCGGACACAAAGGCGAGCCGTGTCAAGAGCCATTCCTCTGTATTTTTTCTCGTTATTCTCCGGTCTTTTGGTGTAAAGCTAAATAATGGGACTGGAGAAATTGGACGCTGAATGAGAAAAATATTTTCTCATTGTTTTCAACATCTCACGATCGTTCTTCTATTTTTCGCGTTTTTAATCTAAAAATTTCTAAGGCTTTAATTTTTCCATTTTTTTGCCTCATGTATAAACCATTTTTCAAGTGAAATTGTTGATTACATGGGCGAATGGATATAGTTTTTATCCGTAGTTACAAAATAACATTTCCAGTATCTCGAAATTCTTTTTCGTTATGATGATGAGGCTACTTTCTCTCTAGTTATTTCTAAATAAAATAATGATCGATTTGGCGGAATTTAGTTGGGGAACGGTGGGGCGGGCTGAGTTTATTATTAATAATAACTTAACAATGAATGCCTGAAATTCCTCAATGTCTCGCTCATTCCCAGGTAGGAATGAACGATCGGAACAAGGCCTGATCAGGCTTGATCCAGGATTGACAAGGACTGGTCGAACCTCGACATCCAAGATTGAATCAAGCTTGAACGAACATTGAAAAAATAACTGTTTCCAAGGCTGGAGGCCCCACCGTTGGTCGGGCCTTGAGGATCAAGCCTCGATCCAACCTTGGGTTTAGTAATTAGATCAAGGTTGTAATCCAAATCTCGTCTCAGGATGTATGTACATCCTCATTCTTGCTGGATGAGCAAAATAATGATTTACCCATTTATTGAATAAAAAGGAATTGAAACAGAAATTTGTTGTTAGAATTTTGAACTATTTAGATTCAACTTAAATCGCAAATAAAGAGACAATGGATCCTTCGTAATTCCACATTTCTACGTATAATTGTCGGTTTCCCTAACTTTAGGAAAAAAATTGTTAAATAGTTTCAACGTGATTAATCATCCATTGATTGGGAAATTAAAATTTAATGTTAACAGTATAAGAAAAGTTTGAACAAAATTAATTGGCATCTTTTTCATCTCGTTTGATAATTTAAATTTGTAACATGATAGAACGAGATCGATCGAACATTGTTCCGCATATTTGAATCAGTCATTGATTTGACGATGGAACTAAGTCTTGTTCTATCTTAATTGTTCATCTAGCAGGAGTCAGGATTGCTAGACATTCTGAGATGAGATTGGGATTACAACCCTTATCCAATCATTACACCCAAGTCCAGTCTTCAGCACCAATGCTGTTCCAGCCTTAACCCAAGGCTTGATTATATATTGACGCCCCATTCTTAAATCGATATACGATTCAACAATGGTAAGAAGCTTGATTCAAGGTTGGGTTATCCAGCCTTGATATCAAATCTTGTTTCAGCCTTATTCCAATCGTCAGGGTTGACCTGCCCTACCTGAGTTTTCTTCCTTTATTGTATGCTTGGAGATGACAACTCTTGACACTTAATTAATTATTAAAGATATAATTATTTCGGACAGAGCTTGTAGAGATTAATCAATTGCAGTGGTGTTTTTTAAATTAGTCTTTCTTTTCTGGACAACTACCTAAGAGTATTTTCTACTCACAAATCTTTAGCCTCTTCAGAATAATAAAAAACTATCTAAAAATAATAATCCATTTCCTACGCCGCAAATTAATCATCTAGTAATTACAAGAATTAATAAAATTCAGTAAATATCTGTTTATCAAACAGATAATTGAAGACATTTGGAGTGATAAATCTTGTAAAGTGCGAAATAAACAAAAACGTGAGGAAAATTAAACGAATGAATAATAAATAGTCAAGGGAGATTCTAAATAGCTCTTCAATATGCTGAAATTCTGTTCACCGAGCCAGCGGAGGCGAAGCACAACGGTGAGGATTCGAAACTCAAATTTATATGCTTGATCGTTATTCACGGGAAAAGCACGATGGCCCACCCCTTCACCCTCCCACTGTGCAATCAACTGGAAAATATTGACAATAATCGTAAAACATTATGGCCATTTATGTGGAAAAAGGGGGGGGGGGGGTGTGAGATGCACATGCCCCCCTCCCCCCGGGAACCACTTTATAGTAGTAAAGTGGGTGAAATGTTGTGCACCTTTTGGGTGATCAACTCGCAGCCACAAAATTTCATTAAAATATTTCAGTGCTTTCGCTATTATTTTGATTTTTTGCCACTTTTGTTGCATTTTTATTTTCTGGGGCTTTTTTTATGTGGATATGAAGTTTCATGCAAAGTTAGTGTATGTGATTAGTCACTAGTGTGTCATTTTAAATGATATGAAGTGTTTTATTGAATCGTTGAAGGGTTTCATTGTTTACCTATAAAGAAGTTTTTTTCAATGTAAGGTAACTTATTTTTCGGAAGAACAATTGCAGTTTTCGAACAAGAATTGATTCCAATTTATTTATCTCTATAAAATAATGAGATGCAAACATTTCGGGAACTTCTTTTTTTATTTTATAAGAATATTTGTGACTTATCTGTAAAACATTCATGAAAGTTTTTTTTTAATATTCAATGGAACATTTGTTCATGAATGAAATAGTATTTACAGAATTAAACTTTGAGAAATACAATCAGAAATCCTTTCTAGAGGAAAAATTGGAATATTAAAGATTCACCGGATAATAAATGACGGATAATATAACAAAAATTTAAGGACGCCCACATGGAAAAAATGGAATTGAAAAAATATAACTGAGATAGTGTTTATTTTCCAAAATTATATCTTGCATGGATGCAACTTATATTTTAAATATATCTTCCTAGGTAAAAATAAACGATGGAAACAAGGTTCGATCAGGCCTGATCCAGGGTTGACAAAGACTGGTTGAGCATCGACATCTGAGATTGAATCAGGTTTGAACGAACATTAAAAAATAACAGTTTCCAAGGTTGGAGATCCCACCGTTGGTCCAGCCTTGAGTATTCAGCCTCGATTCGATCTTGGGTGTCATCATCGGATCAGGGTTGTGATCCAAATCGCATCTAAGGATGTCCGTAGTCCTGATTTTTTCTGTACGAACCAAATAAAGATTGACTCATTTAGTGAATAAAAAAAGTAATTAAAACAGAATGCTGTTCTGATAATTTGATTGGGAAATGAAAATGTAATGTTAACGTTGATGAGAAACTTTTGAAAAAAATTAATTGGTATCTTTTTCATTTCGTTCAATGAATCATGTTTGAAGCATGATAGAACGAGGCCGATGGAACATTGCTCCTCATATTTGAATCAGTCATTGACGTGACGCTGGAACTAAGTCTAGTTCTATCTTCGATGTCCCAGTCTTGAGCAACCATGCTGTTCCAACCTTAAATCAGGGCTTGATTATATATTGACGACCCATCTTGAATCAATATACGCTTCAATAATGGAAAGAAGCTTAATTCAAGGTTGGCTTACCCAGCCTTGATGTCATATCTTGTTCCAGCCTTGTTCCTATCGTCCGAGTGGACTTCTCTACTTGGGTTGTATGCGACAGGGGGGACATACCTGAATACATATATCCAAAATTAATCTGTAATAAGGAATTTTTTGCTGGAATGTATGCGGCATATGTCCGGATATAATTGCCATATATTTCTGAATACACTTTTTCCATGGGTGGCAAGGAATATTGGGAAAATAATTACGATGTTGATTGAATTATCGCTTCGTGATGAATCGCCAAATTATTTCAGCACCATCAGGCTCTGGATGACAATCCACGTCTCGTTGAAACATTTCTGCCAATAGAAATACCGGACGTATTAACTGTATCTAAATAAATGAAATGTCAGTCCACACCAGTACAAGATCGATCAAACCCAACAGAATACTCTAGCCGCTTGACACAAACGATGGAATACCGAAAATAATAATAATTATATTTTGAATAATATAAAATGTACTTCAATTCGCATAATTCGGCGTCTACTTTCAGTGTTTTTCAACGTCCCACTCAATGAAGATTATATTTTCTAAGATTTTCCGATTTCTTCATACATTCGTCGCCCATAAATCAATAATTCAATATTTTCGACAAATAATCGATCGTTGTCGGAACTATCGAAAAAGTTCTCGTCGTTTGTATATTTGATTTTAAAAAACCGTGTTTCAATGTTTTATAACAATGCAAGTATTAACTTTTACTTGAGACTTTGAGCTGACTAATTTTTTTTGCAAATTCGTACGCGGCAATGAATTTTCGAGAAAAACATATTCCGCGTCTAACTGAGCTTTTAATCAATAATTATAGTATGCAAGATAGAATTACTTTGATTAGAGTCTACTGCAATTTAATGTTTAGCTTATCAACTAAATTATATTATTTTGGTACTATCTTTAATGTTCCTCGGGGGAAAAAAAAGAATTTTATTCTTTGAGTTATTATACACTGAGAAAAAAAAATATCTCTACCAATTTTTAAACAAGGATTTAAAGTGAGTTTTGCTATAGGCATTGCGAACTTTTTGTCTGGCAAAATGAACATGTTTATCCAAATTATATTTTTCTCTGAGTGTATATATTCTAGATTTAAGGAGCTTGATTTTCTTCGGAGAACATAAAAGGAAATTCACGTAATTTTTATTTATTTTTTCATTCTTTTTTTCAACTTCTTGGATGACTACGTTGAATTATACCTAGTATCAAAAGGATTTTATTACAATTTCAGGTAAATCCGGGTAGCAAAGCGTCCCAACAAGGGGTACGGGAAGGCGACCTCATTAGTAGCATCAACGGAAGGAACACGAGGGACCTTACTAACAGTGAGGCACACACGCTTTTACGTAACGCCGGAGACCAACTTAAACTCGGTCTCAACCAGTGAGTTTATAATACCTTTACTTTGTACATTCAACTTTAATTTAAAAATATTGTTACTATTATTAACACGGAGAGGGGGAGAATTATTGCTGGATTTTTCTTCGGTGAAAATGAGAATTTACCATTTATTCTCATCAGCGAGAGGTCCCAGACTTGAGGAAGAACAGAACATTTCTTTTGTGATTAAATTTAGTGATGAAATTACCTTCTTAATTTGTCATTTCAAGGAAAAATGTCAACAATTTTTTTGAATCCGAAATTTTATGCCCTACTGCTTAAAACCCTTTTGTTTTAATAGTATATTTCGTAACAAGTGAAAAAAAATGGTTTTTGGCGAATGGGAGGTTTATATCACGAGCTGAGGCTAGTGATATAATCCCACGAGTCAAAAGCCACTTTTTTCACGTGTTACGAACAATATTTTTCATCACGCTGTGTCGAAAAAGCACTTTTCAATCACTCTACGCGAAGCGGAAAATGACTGAAAAGTTACTTTTTCGGCACAGCATGATGAAAAAATATTTTTTAACTATTGAGATTTTAAAAATAAGTTTTATAGTTTAAGATAGATGGTCAGTTTGTAACAGCTATTTCGAATAGTATTTAAACTAAAATATTTTAATTATTTTTCATCATACTTGAATCATTCAAAATTATCAAAAATTCAATTTTCTGTTTTTCGATATTTTACAGCAGCACACGGAGAGAAAAATTCAGTAGAAATGGCCTTTCCGTTGTATAATTTTGTATTATTTCGGAGGGTGCATAATTTTTCCTGAACGAACAAAAATTTATATTAAAAAAATTCTCTCCGTGCAATAAAATTGTTTTCCGCGATTAAATAATTCTTCATTAATGTCCACCCAAAATAAATGAATTCCCCATCATTTTTGATGAAATTACTAAAACCGATAAGGTAGAAAATGTAGATCCACAATTTAATGGCACAATTTTAATTGATCATATTAATGTCGACGAGTCACTAATCAATGATGATGGAATTGCTATCATCTCGAATGAGTGATTTTCGTGGGATGCATTGTAACGTTTTTGACGTCCATTACGAGATATTGGAAGTTACATTAGTGCGATTGGCTCGTGGATCGATGAATCCCGATGGTTTATTGTCGTAATGAGTAAGTTGCTTCGTACTGCTCCATTTGAGACACTTCTGAAGTCTGATATATTAATGGAGTTTCGCTTGATTGGAACAAGCACTTTATCACTAGTGAGGTATTTTACTCATTCGTATCATCGCTCTCGTGTCTCGAACCAGTGGTATTTTTTTTGAAAATTCATTAATTAGATATCCACCTCAAAATCTTGTCAACCATGTTCAGAACGAAGTGCGCTAATTCATATTTATACGAATTAATGTGAAATGTCTAGTATTCTCAATTGTGTCTCGAGAGTGAATGACATAGATTCGAAATTTATGTAATATTCAAGCTTCCATTACAAGAGATCCATGCAAGAGATATGATTCAATTTGAGGCGAGCAATTAGTGAAGATTCACTCCACTAATTATTATTTGATAAATGCTTAACACTAATTAAAATGCAATGATTATTCTTGCCAACATCGGAAACATCGGAATTTCCTTAATGGAACATCTGAGTTGTTGGTTCACTCATTGTCAAAGTAATATTAACATTTGAATGATTAAAATCGAAATTGGTTTTACGATTTATTCTAAAACTTTTTCTATTGTTTTTGAAAGGAATTTTATTTGCTGGTATTGATCAGTAATAGCGGAAATTTTACTAATCGCAGTCATTAATACTTGAACGAAAAAGAAATTTATTTAAGTCGCAAAAAAGAAGGGAAGTCAGTCTCCAAATGTCTCGAAAGTTTTGAATCACTGACACTTTGAGCAATCTAATATTGATCAAAAACGATATTTATCAATCAGTGTATTACTGTTAATTGTCAATTGACATGAAGACATCGCTAGAAACGAGATGGCTCAGTCGGAATGACACTCGATATTTCAATAAAATACGGTTAAGGCCCGGCTGTACCTTCAACCGAACTTATCTAGATTCCTTTTGTTTTGAATTTTTTATCTACAAGGCATTTATTTGGAAACTCATTTTCTGTAATAAATAAACCTCTAAGAATAATAAATATATATTTTTAAGAAACTAGAGAAAATAAGGAACATTTTCGAAGAGCCTTTCCGAGAAATATTCAAAAATAAGTCAGGAAAGTCTAAAATAAAGAATGTGAAATAACTGGGGGGAACAATTGAAAACACGGGCCACGTGAAGTAACAGATAATAACCATTGCAATTTTACATCAAGTTTTTTGTCGCGAGTGCTCTTTATTCTGGTATAAAAGAAAGTTTAAAAAATGCAGAAAATTTTCCACAATTTTTTCAAATAGCCTTTTTTAAATTAATGCCCTATGTGCAGAGTAATCCAAGATTTCGCATTTCAGTCTCCCTAACCGCCATGTTGTCGTCGATTGGACCCCATTTGCCGTGATAATTGCCCATTTTTAGTTTATTCTCTACTCCCTCATTTCTCAATATTTCTCTTATTTCTCAAAAAGGCTCTTTGAACATGTTCCTAATTTTTAACTTCCCGATAAGGAAGTTATTGTTTTCACCCCGAAAATGAAAATCGCTAATTTCATGAAATGTCGACGTTTTATGACCAGGAGAACACCC
>JAPYZM010002956.1:0-13149 GCA_030522845.1 Psyttalia concolor
GGTTTTCTCCTCAGGGTGAGGTTTTTCCTTGGTCCTTGGCGAATGCGGTACAGCGGGACGGGGGGTGGGAAGGGTAAATACGTAAAGACCCGAAAGGGTATACGTGAGGACAGGAAATTTAATAAGATAAAAAATTACGGGATCACCCCTTCCTGTTGCCCCCACTACGTCCAAAGAGTATGTGGGTTGAATAATTGAAATAGGTTTTTTATTTATTATTTTTCCCGAATTTCTGGATTATAGTATATCGGAAATGCGTTGTCTTTATTTGTCACCCCGGTTATCGTAATCCGGCCGGGCTGTTGATAGAAATGATGGCCGGGAGGTGCATACTCCGAGGAATACTCACGTGGAAATCGAACTGGATGTCCATGTACTTCCCGAATCTCGAGGAGTTGTCGTTTCTGTTGGTTTTGGCATTGCCGAAGGCCTCCAGAACTGGGTTCGAACCTATGAGCTTACCGTTCACGGCGTCGACCTTCCTCTTGTGCCCCGTCGCTGCTGCGATGAACTGGAGGACCTTCTTCGAGGCTTCAGTCTTACCGGCGCCCGATTCACCCGAGATCAGGATACATTGATCTCGGTGTTCCTTTGCTAGAGACCTTTAGGTCGAAATAATGTGTTTGAGACGTTATTTTGGATTTTAAAGGGAAGTATTTGAGGAGCATATGATTCGTGATTCATTTGGGAGTAATTAAAAATTGACTCCGATTGAATCCCAAATTCTCTTCGGAGCGTCAGGGCCAGTCTTTGGTTCAACTAACCGTGGTCAAGTCTCGATTAAGGCCAGGCTTGTAAAGGTCACGTGACCGAATTTTCGCCGACTAATTACAGCCAAAATAATTTTTTTATCTTGGTGAAACCCAATTATCGTTCTACAATTATGACTTCGACAGGACGATAATTGGGTTTCACTGTAATTAGTCGGCGAAATTTCAGTCACGTGACCTCTGCAAATCTCCTCTTAAGTTATGTTCAAAGGCCAGTCTTCTTGAAATTCTTTACAATTTTTTCCCCAGAATTCCCCAGATTTCCCTACTTTTGTTCTCCTTTTCACCGGAGTGGATTAGATGCGATAAAAAACACGAGAACTTATGGTTTTTCAATCAAATGGAGGATCATAATCTCTTACTGGACGATAATGCGATGTGATAAGTGTTAAATGCCGATAAGAAAATAATTATGGGAGTATAATCACAGCCTGAACTTCCTAGACATTTTGATCCACGTAGACAATATGGCGGTCGAATTCATTTATGAAAAAAAACACTCATTATTATTAGTACATTGACAAGACACATTTGAGATCTAATTATCCTCTAATAAGAGATTATAACGATTCTTTTCATTCCAAAATTATAATTTTTCATGTATTCTCTCTAGGGAAGGAATTTTTTTTTAAAGATCTCTTGAAGACTGGCCTTAATCGAAGCTTTAACCCAGGTCAGTTTAATCGAAAACTGGCCCTCAAAAAAATCAACTGAAATGGAAGAAATACTTTGGGTCCTAAAGTCTCGAGCACAAGTTGACGAAAAAATCGGAAAAACTGCTCAAAAAATTTGTTCACTCTTCAGGAAACAGATCGAGTAAATTGAGTAAGCTGTCAAGCGTCTAAATAATTTTGATAGATACTTGAAAATCCGAAGTGGAGTCGACGCCATTTTTAAAGCCCTTGGCGGTGGCCACACCTGTCAACCACCTCGCACTTTCAAACATCTGTTCAAATGCTTCGTCCGCATCAGATTATTCCCAAGCTATTCCATTAAGTTCCGAAAAAGTGAGCAAATTTCTCGCGATATTCTCGGCATTTTTTAATTCCCTTTGGTCCGAGAAGGGTCGATACAAACATTTCTCCCGTGTTTGTTGTTTTTTTGTTTCACTTCCGAGGTCGCTCAATCCGAGGAGGGCAAAAAATTCTCACCGATAAGCAGTATCTGCAAGTGCAAAAATGTGCGGTGGAGCTTCGAAAAAATTCCTCCCCTCGTAATAATGTATCGTTGACTCATTGTAAATCGGCAGACTCTTGTACGGATTTACCGACACTAGTACTTGACCAATGTATGTGTAGATAAGATTCTCCTTGAATCTTTTTTTCAAGTTGTCGATAAATGCCGTTTCACTGTTAAAATCCTCGAGCAATACAAAATCCTGGACACCGACTCTGTTACGCTTGTGCAGATCCTGTTCCATAATTCCAGTTTCTAGGATTTCTGGATTTTCTTGTGATTTCTGGTCCCTGAGGAGTGAAATATCAGATGATATTAAACGAGTTCGGCCACTTTCTAATGGTCACCAGTTGATATTTAAAAATATTATTGAATTCATTTACAATGATATTCAATCGGTTCAACACTGGCAGAGGGAATTACTCAATTGGAAAAATATTAATTCAGCGAGTAGACCTCGTCGTGAAGACGATAAGCATTAGATTAGATTAAAGGCTTCAGGTAGAACTTCAGTACTAAAATCCATGAAAAATTTTCAATTTAATGCCATTTGCTGAATTGAGACTCACCCCATCTCTCGCTTTTCACAATCAATTGACTTATCAACTAATTAACATTGAGTGAAGACGTCAATGATGGCACAGCCGGAGCTATTGATCACCGATAATCACTGGACGACTGTTGTTTCCACTCTGAATGTCGTTATTTGTGTGTCAAATGAATTCTCGATCCACACATCAACTTCGAGATAAGATTAAATTATCTTTGATCTTATTGTTTTAGTGGATTTTTTTTTTAATTCCCCACTTTCTCATTTTTCTTCTTCTAAATCTATTTCGGGGACGACTTCTTTGTCGTTTCTCTGGCTCGAGCGAGAGGAAATGAATACGAAAGAGAAAATAAAAAAATTTATGTTCAGAATTTTTTTTTAGTCGATGAGAATATCTTAATGGGGAGAATTAAAAAACAATTAAATTTGATTAGCAATAATGTTAAAATTAGTAGAATGATGTCTCGATTCGTTTATTTTCGTGGCTAAAATATTTAAATGGGTTGTTTTTGTCATTATACACCTCAAAAAGAAACGACATTTGATAATGACTTGTGGCCCCACAATTTTTTAACGATTACTCATGTAAATTTCCCACTTTTTAGTCGATAGTTGTCAGAGAAATCTGATATTCATTGTTGACACACAAATTCGGGAAAATAATTCAGGGAAAAATTGCAGGTGTTCATTGTCTCCACTAATTTTCCCTTTTTTGTTCACAGGTGGAGGAGAGAGTGATCGCAGGGAATACCGAGGACTCTCAATCGATGAGATTTATTATTCACCCGGAAACAAATCGATACTAACCAAAGTTAGAGCGTTAATCCTAAGTGGATTCAGTGTTTGGTGTTAAGAAGGGGGATTTGTCGATGAGTAGAAGGGAAGATAACGGGAAGCACGCACCCATGGGGAAGACTGCGCATTGTTCATTGTAGTTGAGGTACTTCCGCTTTTTTTTTTATCGAAAACCGAGTGTAAAGGAATTGGCCGCGAGGAGGAAAGTCGTTGGTCTGAGAAATCCATTTGTTTTCACGATTTTTTAGGACAATCGACGTAATCATTAGTCCATGGGAGTGATAATGAAATAATTGATTAGAAGTCAGTGGAGTCATTGCTTTTTTTAGGTACTAGGAGTAATTGAGGGAATTCTGTTGAGAATTCAAATTAGAAATGGCGTGGGCAAAAAAAAATTACATTAAAAATAGGGAAAATTGTGCGACTTGGGTTTTTACGAGTGTGAAGAAATGGAAGAATTAGGATTTTTAACAGAAAAAACAATGGTTAGTGTAAAAAAAATGTTGAGATCTCGTTATCATTGTTCATTGTAGTTGAGTTGCTTCTGCTGTGTTTTCCTCGAAAATCAAAAGAGACGGAATTGACCGGGGGAAAGCCACTGGTCTGAGAAATCCTTATGTTATTTTCATGACTTTACTCTTTCGCAATTTTCGGAGGGCTCTTTGTTGTCCCGCTCTGACACCTGTTCTCCCACGACATTTATCATTTTTATTTGACGAAGAAATTCGAGACTTTGTTACCCTGCTCTGTATGCATACGATGCTGACAATTAATCGGACATTTGAGCGGCATTGAAAAATTCAAATACGAGAATGGAATTCATAATGTACCGTAGGAGGCCCTGAACTTGATTCATCCAAAGACGTCCATGAGTTTTTGATGGCACCCAAGGCCACCGAAAAATATTCGAGGAGAAAACCCAATACTATTCTCAACCGGTTCTTTTTTTCGACACGCTATGTCTAATTTCTTCGCTTTGTCCGGTTTCTTTGGTTCTTTTTTTAAGGAGTGACTGCTCATTGGGGACCGGACAATTCGCAGAAGATGATTGATGGAGAGAATCGATCGGTCTTTTTTCGCCGAGAAAAATAACTCGCCAGCTTAAATACGATAAAAAGGACAATTTATATTTTTTCCTTACTCGACTTGGCTTTCCGAGAAGATCATCCCGTGAGGATGGAACCCTTCAGGGAATTTTTCGTGCAAAAAAATCAAGAGTGGGCATTTACGTTATTGTTGAAATGGTCTGAGTGCTAAATTTTACGACCCAATGATTTGCCATTTTCTCTTTTTTCCGTACATTCAACCTCAACAATAGCTAAACCACAGAGTGCTTGGGCTGAGATTGTAAGAGAGAGGGGGAAACGTAAAACTCACCGGTAATACTGAAAATATTCATAAAATTTCTTGTGAACATTTTTCCCCCCTCTCCGTTTGAGAGGAAATACTGGCAATTGTTAGTCACGAGTTTCCCCCTTGGCAAGTCTCGTTGTTTTTAACTATGGGAATTTGATAAGTGTTATCGGGAATTGCTAATACAGGCAAAGTTGAAGCTTGACAAGTGGCTTTGCCAGCGGTTAAATTTTTTAAAAATCCTCGAGCGCTGGAATTCACGCGTAAAAAATTGCAAATGATGGGTGAAAAGAGTGGCGAGGAGTCTTCGTAAATTAATAGCAACGAGAAATAATTTTTTTACGGCGAGAAAAAAAAAGTATGATTGGAGGAAAGATTCAAGGAAAGCGAGAATTCACGGAATAAAAATCAAAAGTGAGATGAAGATCTCATAACCCAACCAAGCAGCCGTGACTCACGCTCCAAATGCACTCGAATGTATCAATTCAGTGCCACAAAATCTCAAATAAGACTGATCAAGACTTTCTCACTGATGGTACTCACTCAGCAGTCACTGAATATCCAAAGTCAAGCCAGGGAAAATTGATTCTCCATTTGGCCCGGTGGACCCGGCGAACGCGTGTGAGCAAACTGATGGAGTCCAAGCGTCAAAGAAAATTCTCTTGGAGAAATAAAAATGAAAAAAAAAAAACACCACTAGTTGTATGCCTGAACCATGCCACGACGTGACTAAACGGGAGAGTAACGGAGTCGACCATGGAGTAGGCCCCACTCTCTCACTTTAACCGTCCCACGAGGACGAATTCGTTGGAAGGAGAAGGAGGATCGACCCCTCAGTACCCATCCCACCGGTGACTATTATAATAGCCGAGGTATCTTGAAAACCCTCAAGTGCATTTGTCCCTCGTAAAAACAAATTTTCCAGCTTGAGGAGAAGGGAAATAAAAGAGGAAACAAAAAATCGACGAAAAGGTATCATTTTCTCTCTGTCTTTTTTTGGTACATCAAAACAATTATTATATAATTTTGTTTTTCAAATCATAGATCTAAATCATTGCGAAAAATATTAGGAAAATACATGGAAATACTTTTTCTACTGGGTGTAACGTATAAATGATTTGGAAATTAAGAAAAATTTATTTTCATTTTTTTTTTTAAGTTAATGTAATGAGAGTGAATATTAGGTCATTTTTCAATTAATAAGTAATCACGCGCGCTCTTTTTCTTGTTTAGAAAAAAAGATAATAACGAAAAGGATATGGTTGCCGAGAATGATTTTTGTTTCCTGATTTTTTAATGTGAACTGGAGGTAGATAGAATAATTCAGAGGTGTCGTTTCCGCATTAACAACGTTTATTACAAACCGATCGAATCGAGGGTGAGGGGGTTGTCTGGAGGGTCAAGTCCAGCCAACTACCCCCTGGTCAGTCTCTCGCGCGCTTTCAACGTGTAACGTACTTGCCACTGTCACGCGCCAACCACCTGGAATGATTCCATCTGTAATATCAGCGTGAGTTGAAAAGGGTTATCAGTGAATTTTACTATTTTTTTAAGCAGTCATTCGTTCCCCCCTCGGAAACAACTGGTCGTTCTCAATTTATTTTTCACGTTCAGAAACGCGAAAAACCGATCTTGGAAATTGTAGGAAATTCATCGATGATTTTGCGCGGTAGAATTCCAACAACAATTCTATACAATTCCCCGATAATTTGCCAGTGAATTTGTTTTCTAGTTTTTTCATGTGTTTTTCTGCGGAAAAAATTATACGCGAACGATGAACGACGTAACCAACTTTTTTCCGGTAGTAAAAGTGTTCGATTGTCTCGTTAATAAGGGAACTGAGGTGCCGATACGATCGGTAAACTCATAATTGAAACTATTCAGTCACGGGGAATATTATTAGATCATTCACAGGCGGTTAAAAAAAATGAGATTGTGTTAATCAACATCCGAATTTTTAGAATTTATTTACTGGGAACTATTTTAGTATTTTGAGTATTTTTTATTTTATCGGTTCATGTAGAGTTCTCGAAATCAATAAAAGAAAATTAATGTTTTGAAATTCGCGATAACAAGTTTTCTCCCCAGTCACGATTTCAATTGATTTTGTCTGTTTACTTTGGTTTATTCATTGAATACAATAGCTAAAGGCAAATAACTTGTGTCAGAGTAAACATGATTCTGAAACAATAAGTTTATCTATTTAAGAACTTTCGTGAAAAACAACATTTTGTGCAATGAGCCCTGAAATTTATTAATTGCAAAACAACTTCACAAAAATTCCGCAAATTTGTAAAGAAATAATTAAAAACCAAGTTCAAGGGCGTATGGCTTCAAACGTTAAACAGGCAAATCGATAACGCCGAATGGAAAAAAATAATAATTCACAAAAAAATTGTAATCACCCGCAGCGAACGAGAGCTCAAGGGATGGTGCTGCTGAAGAGTCCGCCGCCGGGTCGGAAGAACCCAAGCAACCCCCGAAGATCGCGAGGCAACAGCCCCAGCGAGGTCAAGTCTCGCGGGAACAGTCCATCGAAGCCCGGGGCCTCATCGACACGAAAACCGACACTTCGTGCTTCCAGAAGCGAGTGAGTACTCATCCCCGTCGTCTCTTTCACCCGAAAACGTCCTGTCTATCGATCCCTATTCACGAGAAAAAAAAACGCATGACAAACCGAAAGAAAAGAAAAAAAAATGGACACGTGCACCTAGATCTAGGGCGATGAGTCTCTCCGAAAAGTTTTCGTGCAATTTTAAAAATTATCACCTGTATGGGGTAATCGATTATGTCTATTTGTGAATCGAGAATTTTCCCCATCCATCTGTGTGCACTATCTCGGGAAAAATAGAAGGAAAAAAATGGAGGGAAAATATTGTGAAGTGTTGTCATGGGAGCCGTGATGAGACATCGCGTTAATACGTGTGGCATACACGTATTATCGATCGTTAAGACCTTGCCCATGTGTAGTGTATGCCTCCGGAAATCGATATTCTAATGTCCAGTCGCCTCAACACATGTGGGAGGAAACGATCGAGCTTTTGTCATTCAGCTGCACGAGGAAATATTATGGTTGGCGACAATTTCACATTACGATGATTCCATTTCATTCATGAAATCCGTGGGCGTTCTGAACAATTTTTTTTTTACCATACACTGGATAATATGTAGTTATAAATACCGATTTCTATTGTTCTAGTTGAAAAAATCCGATCAAAACTTTGCCTCATGACTTCTCCCGCAAACGTCGGTGAAAATATATGGGGATTGTCTCGCTGAATTTCTTCATTTTTTGGAAGCTAAGAGGAAAAAGTTGAGGACGCTAGGAAGATTATAAATAATTTTAACGAGTGCCCAAAGGTGCGAGGTGGTCGACTGGCTGTCCGCCACCATCTTGTGTTCATACCGCTCGCCCTCGGTCGCGAGTGGCTTTCAAAATGGCGGGATTACCATCTCGCATGTTTCATAATTTCTTGAAATTATTTATCCACTTCAGATTGCCCTCAATTTTCCGCATCGCACTTCTACGAAATGAACAAATTTTTTAAACCACCCCCCAGATTTGGCTATTCTATTTTCATTGAGAATTCATAGCTCAAAAAATGATATCTCTTACATTTTTAATTACGTCCCGAACGACAATTTCCCCGGAGAAATTGGCATGTTCGTCTGATGAAGTGCCTCGATATCTGAATGTCTCCTCAAATTAAAATCCTCTCCATCATTCGAATGAGCATCGAGGCTCTGACATTATAATCACCCCCACAGGTGCTATAAAACCCACCCCTATTCGAAAAACAAGACACAGATATCGACAAGTGACCTTTCATACCGAAACAACGACATTTCTCCGAATACTGGCCTGGTAATAATATTCATTTGACGTGACAAATTGTTCCATGACGATTACCAGACATCTAATTCCCTAATGGTCGTGGCGAGATAGTCATCGGTAACCCTGAGGGAAAAATGCTTATAAAAATAAATGAATAGTTACAGTTTCTCCCAATATTTGGACACCTGCTGATATGCGTGACCCGTTGTCTCTCGATTTTTCATTAAAACTCTCGAGTTAGAATTAAATAATTGGATCGGGTGATTTTAATTGGGGGTCAGGGCAGGGGGACAACCCCAGCCCCAAAAACACCCAATAAAATCCTAATGAAGGTCGAGTGAGGGAGTCAAGGGGTGAGGGCTTCCCACACGCGATTCTCTAGCTTCGAATAAATATTTGAGAGTCACTTATTGACTCTGGATTGACGTAAATCAATGTCTTCAGGCGTTTAAACAACCAGCGGATGGTGGATAATTTTTTAACGAGAGGAAGAGCCAATTATCCCGGATAAATAATGAATTAATGGCTTTTGTTTCCCCGCGAAATCAGAGAAATTGCGCATTCCGGTGATTATTCGCGGGACTATTTCACTTCATTAGGCCGTCCGTATAGCTCGCGAGAGAGATTGAAAGTCCTTTGTTGAGGGAATATAAAAGCTCAATTAGAGGAAAAAAAAATTAAGAACTTTTACTTTCGGCAAATAAGGAATTCATTATAGTCGAATAAAACTTTGATTAAATGAAAAACAATAATTTACGTCTCACCAATAAAAACTTATTAACAATAATTGAAAACATTTATTTAATATTAATAAAACCTCGACTATTATTTTTTTTCGCTCGAAATAAACAATTATGTCGTACGAATAAATTTATTTCTTTGATACAAATAATTTTTCTGGGTATAGGTCAATGAACAGCCGGCGATTTTTCCATGCGCGGTGAAAATAGTCTCATATGGGACGGGAATAGAATTTTTTTTCTTCTCGAGTCATTCGGAGTCTCTCGAAGTCAAGCGATTTGTTCGGGCTATTTTCTGGGTTATTGCATTGAGGAACTATACAAGGACGTTCGGTTTATTGATTCCGGGGATTTCTATTTGTTCTTGTGCATTTCGTTCCGGTGAATCATGAGAAATCGATGAGTCGGGACTGGAACATTAGCGGCAGAACCTTTTGTTTGTCATGTCCAGACGCTTATTTGTCTATCCGACGTTTCGAGGGAATTGTAAAGGGCTTTCGTGATCTTAAGGGACTCAAGCGTAGGACTATTAAGGCCCATCCTCTTCAAATTTTGATTTTTTTTTCCTAGAATTCCCCAGATTTCACAGTTTTTTGTCGTTTTTGTTTCTTGAAGAATTGCATACGTGAACAAGCCTGAAAAATTATAATTTTGGAATTAAAAAAACCGCCATAATCTCTTATCAGACGATAATTATGTCTCAAGTGGGTACTGTATGAGTAGGAATAATAATTAATGTTTTTTTTTTCATAAGCGAATTCGGCTGCCATATTGTCTACTTCAAGCAAAATAGTTAGGGAACGGAGGGTGTGATTATACTACTTACCTAATTATTGTCGAGTAAGAGATTATGATCCATTATTTGATTGAGAAATCATAATTTTTCGTGCTTTGGAACGTGTGTAATCACTTCTTGCATAAAGGAAAAAAAGTCGCGAAATCTGGCCGGGGAATTTAGTAATAGAAATTTTTTTTAATCTCTATAAGACGCGTCTTAAAAATCAGAATCTCTTAATAGACGATAATTCGGTCTCAAGTGTGTGCTGTATGTATAGGAATAATAATTAGTCTTTTTTTCATAAGTAGAAGTCGACCGCCATCTTATCTGCATCGAGCGAAATATCTACGGAATCGAGGGTGTGATTATACATTGATAATTATATTCTAATCGTCATTTGATACTTACCATATCTAATGATCGTCAAGTAAGAGATTATGGCCCTTCATTTGATTAAACAATCATGATTTCTCGTGCTTTCTAGCGTGCGTAATCTACTGGGGCTTTAAGACGGGCCTTAACGCCTGGTTATAATAGTTCATAACCTCAAAATCGGCGTGACTAATTACAAGAAAAATAATGCTCAAATCGTATGAACACCTAATTTCCGACTTGTGTGCATTTTTTCCACAAGCCGGAAATTCGGTCTGCTGCCAATTTGATCATTATTTTGGGCATAATCAGTGACGTCGATTTAGAGGTGACACCTGGACCTTAAATTAGAAGAGGCTTACATCAGAATGTAGGAAGGGATTCCCCCCCCCCTTTCCGTTAAAAATCACGAATTCCCTTGTTCCAACAGAAATGGGAGCATAGAACGCCTGACAGAGGGCGACAAGAGGGTGATAGCTTCCAGGCACCTCCTCCCGGAAGACAATATCAACGTTGTGATTCGAGTTAGACCCTTGAGCCAGAAGGAGAAGAAAGCTGGCGATGAGCCAGCTGTCCACTTCCCGGGGGATGGGCAAATTCAGTGCGAGGTCTTCGTAGGCATTGACAGGAAGCCCAGGCTCTTCTCTTATAATGTTGTGTTCGAGCCTGCTGCCAGCCAAGAGGATGTCCTCCAGTATTCCGGCATGAAGAAGCTCATCGAAATGGCTGTCGAGGGCTTCAGCTGCACCGTTTTCTGCTATGGACAGACGGGCAGCGGGAAGACTCATACGTTAACCGGCCCTCCAGGATTGGTAATTCATGTGGTTTCTTTTCGGGACTCCATGTCCATCAATCAGAACCCACTATTCAAGGGTCACTGTATTCACTTGTTAAAAAAGTGTTTGGAAATTGCACAGTAGCTTCGGAAATTGCCCTCGGAACTTGCACACTTGCTATTGATTTTTTTAACCAATTCAGTTGACTTTGTTTCGATTTTTTAATGTACACACGCCTTTATTTGGAAACTCTTTTTTTTTGTGATAACTGGAACCCCAAGAATTATGAATAAATATTTGAAAAAAAAAGTAGAGTAAATTTGGAACAGCTTTAAAGAGCGTTTTTGACAATGAGTGAGTAGAAGATAAAATAAAAAATGTCAAATAACCGGTAGGAACAATTGAAAAGCAGTTTTTGGTCGAGAGTCCTTCTTATTCAGGCATAAAAAAAAGATTAAAAAAATGCAACAATATTTTTCAAAAAGCCTGCTTTGAATTAATACCCTTTTTTTTGGAAGATTGGAAGGTTTTGCATTTCCATGTTGAGGACGGTTAAACTCTACTTACCATGGTAATTGCCCGTTTTTTTCCCCTCTACTCATTTATTTCTCAATGTTTCTCAAGAACGCTTTTTGAAAATGTTCCTAATGGCCTCTAATTTTTTTCAAATATATATTCATAACTCTTGGGCATCTACTCATTATAAAAAATTAGGTCCCAAAGACACTTCTTTGTAGATAAAAAAATCCAAACTAAAATAATCTAGATAACCTTCGGCTGGGATACACCCGGGCTTTATTGAATGAATTTAAGTGTCAAGGGGCGAGGTCCGTCTGGTGGAAATCCAATCTCAAAAGCCAATCCATCGAATACCCCTCGACCTTCAAAATTAATCGCAATATTTTCCTCGAGCCTGACTGTAAATAAACAAATGTATCAAGTTTTGCAGATCGATTTGAAGCCGGTCAACCGTAATACCCTAATTCGTTTTCACAAAGCCTTCGGAAAATATTCCTGTAATTTTGAGGGTCTCGAGATATATTATAACTGAAAATTCATCTCATTTAAGGGCCGGGTGTAATAATTTGTCACCTCGAAATCGCCGACCCTGATTACACATGAAATACTGATCAAATCATCAGTAGATCTAATTTCCAACCTGCAGAAATCATGCATGGAGGTCCAAAATGAGGTTTGCTCATGATTTAATAATTGTTTTTCTTGCAATTAGTCATGGCGATTCCGAGGTTACGAACTATTACACCCGAGCCTTAAGCCTCAAGATTTTATTTATTATCCACAAAAAAACATTTCACATCATTCCATGCGCGACTTTGTCCCAAGTATCCCATTGTTGAGATAAAAATTGTTTGCCAATGGTCGAAATTACAGATTTAATATTTGTCTATCGCTAACGAATTTTTTTTATTGAGATGAATCTTCAACTATTTGGAGTCCTTGTTAAATTAATTGTTACGAATTAGTACAGATGTTGTCGTGGTCTTCCAGTTCTCCAACATGAACCCCTACTCCGAAGACCATGGACTGGTCTTCAGGTCGTTCGTCTACCTCTTCAAAATGCTCCAGGAACGAAAGGAATGTAATTTTGTTCTGAGGGCGTCTTTCCTGGAAATTTACAACGAGAAAGTCATTGATCTATTGAATCCAGGGAATTCCAGAAAGTCCCTGGCTGTTCGCTGGAGCAAGAAGAGTCGAGGCTTCTTCGTGGAGAATCTTTTTACTGTTGAGTGCGAGGAGTTGGACGATCTTTTGGCAGTTTTGGAAGAAGGTAGGGACGACAAAATCGTCAATGATCCAGAGTTAGAAGCGTAAGCGGAGCTCTTTCATGAATTTTGTAAAGGTTGGCACGAGAAGTAGTAATGAATAATGTAGGATGGATAATTTGAGTGAATGTTTTTAATTGGATTTATTCAGTGTCACTTCTATAATAGTATATTATGCAACATGTGCGTAATGGTGTTTTTGGCTCGTGGGAGGTTGTAA
>JAPYZM010002957.1:0-19019 GCA_030522845.1 Psyttalia concolor
AATCACCCAAATAGAAGTACACAGAGCAATTTTTTGCAGTAAAAATTTCCTTTTCATTTGATAGTCCTCTAGAATTTTATATGTTCGGAAAAAATTACCCAATCTTATGGTAAAATTCGCTATCTGTCATTAACAATTGTGCACAATTTTTTGTGAGGATAAACAAATTTTAGTGAGAAGTTGGGGGAATTTTTCTCGTACCCCTCAATAGCAAATTTTACTGAGAAAAAATCCGGATACCCGGGTCCCAGTTAAATAAATATTTTCTATTTGTGCAAATACCAATCTCAAAGGCCCCAAGCAATAAAAAAATATATTATTAAGTATAAGGAGACAGCCACTGATTTCGTGTCTCAGAGAAAAAAAACTTGTTCAAACCTAGCGATTTTGGATAAAAATTTTGACCTGATTCGACTCAGAAGTGCAAATTCCGTTCTAGACTAATTAAAAATTGGTGGGTTAATTAAAAAAAATTGAGGTAAAAATCTGGGAAGTTGAAGTAACGATCCTTATTTTTTCATCCTCCCTCCTCAGCCCTACGCAAAGAAGGGCGTGCGTGGAAATATAATACTCGAGGGGTGCAGCAACGTAAATCGATAATGAATCCGTTGGCACAGTGCATGGGGTGACGCGCAGCATCCAATGCACTCCGGAGATTTTCACCTCACTTCAGACTGAAATCCCTGTTACGGCTCGACACGTTCTTCTGACACAGAGGAAGAACTAACTCAAATAGACAATGTCGACTACATTTTTCGCAGTAAAATATTTTTTCCCCTCGCAACATTAGATCAGAATAAAATAAAGATTATTATTCTAGCGTAAACTAATTTAAATAGTACAAAATAATACCTCAGGTATTTTTGACCGAGTTAATTTAATAATTAATCTAATCAATCAAGTAATTAATTTATCTCATTAATTATTTTTAATGATTAATGCATTTCAAAGGAAATTATAATTATAAATGCTTTATAACAGTCAAATCCCGTACTGGACAATTGAATTAGAATATAATAAAGATTATTCAACTGGAAATTAATTTAAATATTGAAAGAGAAAATTTTAGGTGTTTTTGTCTAATTAATTGTTTGAAAGTAATTTTAGACGTTCAATACAAATATTTATAAATTTAAATGTAAAAAATTTCAACCGTAATTTGAATGATTAATACATTTCTGAGAGAATTAAAATTACAAATAATCCACAACAGGCAAATCCAATGGCAGTAATTTTTACCAACTCATCCAGACGAAATGATCGATCAACATAACCAGCTGAATCATGATCCAGGGGACACTGATACTGACCCGGGCGCACCCCTGTCATTCCCCTGATTATTGGCTCTGAATGTCCTCGTGGCGTAACTGATTGTCGTGGAAGAATTATGCATATCGCATTACCGGTGGTTCCTTAACCGAAACGCTACTTAAGTGCCAGCTAATGGAACGTAACAATTTTACGTTGCTCTTTGTTTTCACTGAGCACTCATCAGTCGGGGTCTGGGGTTTTTTTTTTCTATCAGATGTCGCGTATTTCCAGTTGCAATGGTCATTTCTCACGTTTAAGAATTTTTTTAATTGAGAGAAATTAATTCTCGGGATTTGTAAACACTTTCCAATTGATCGACTCCGTAATTGGGATGCGGAGTGACTGAGGAAATTCCGTAATGAACAAGTTTCGAGGGAAAGTGATTTTCTAAGCAGAAAAATATTTGGAATTAATCTCGAGGGAGGGAAGGATTAAATTTTAAAGGAATTTAAAATTGGGAAATTTATTTACCTTATTTTTTTACGATTTCCTCTGATTTTTGGTAAATAATTCATTGAAAGCCACAGTTTTGAGGAATTTTTAAAGGGAAATAATTAATTTTTGTTCGGAAATTTCGGTGGCATTTTTTTAAGGAAAAATTCTAGTTTAAAATAGCATTTGGTTATCCTCAAATTGAATTTGGGAGACGAGGATCGATGATAGGAAGTGAGCGCGCGGGTAATTTTATCATAAGGGGAAACTCATGGGGCTTCACTCAGTCTGGATTAGGTTCTATTTCATATGCGGGGGGTTGAGCATTCGCCCCTCAACCAAAGATTTTTCATAGTCGCCAGAAAAAATGAATAAAAAATCTGTATAATTTATTTAATTAATTCCCATTAAATTGAAGATCTCTGGAAATCGAGAGAAACATACCCGGAGATAAAAATATATTAAAAGTGGCGAGAATGTTTAATAAAAATTGGTGTGTATCATTAATTAAGGGAGAAAATATACTGTATCCAGTTTTTTTAAAGAGTCAACTGAGAAAATTATAAAATTGCAATGCATGAAAAAGTCGTACATAACTCCCAAAAATTCTGGGGCGATTTACACATTTTTCTCTTTGTGTCAGTGTTTTTTTTCATAAAGAAATGAAGAGGACGATCATTAGTTCAATGCGGAGTGTAACAGACCTTCCAATGGAGAATAGATATCTCTTCCTTTCTAATTTAATTCGCCCCAAATTAACAATTGGTAAACAGTAATTAATTATTAGAAAGACTAAATGGTACAATTTATGTATAAAAAGAAATTCATAATTTTATTTGGTTTTTAAATTAGTCGCGACGAGGCAAGGGCCACTCTGAGGAAGAAAACAAATCATTCCACAGTTGACAGTAAAAATTTCTGCCTGAATTCTGGATCGATTATACCCCTCAATCGACCGAGGGTAGAGGGCCTCGAGTGATGCCATGAATACCTGCCACTCTGCTACCTTTCCCAGGGTCGATACTACAGAGTACGTTCACACTCCCTCCCCAGCCCTCTTTGAATTCAAGTTCTATTGTCACGTTTCACTCTGGACTATTGAACTGACACGTTTTATCTCCACTCCCCGCCCACTCCAGCATCGATCGTTCGGAGTAAAGAGGATATTCCTCTCTTCTGATGTTGAACACTCCCGCAGATTCGCAGGCAACAAAATTGCTTATTTAGACATTTTTAAGGTCTTCAATCTGGAGAGCCTCAACTCCAGGGACAACCTCAGCTGGGGGAATTTCTACTTAAAAATCGAATTCTATTTTTACTAAAATTTCGGAACTTACCTAGGCTTTTAAAAACTGAAAACAAACAAAAAACAATTCTAGGATTTTTTTTTTAATGTCAGACCTGACGCGTCAATTAAATTTTTATGATTTTCTGTTTCAGGTAGAGTATATGAGCCGCCAAGGAAGCCCGTTTGACGTTTGAATGGAAGTGGATGGCATTGTAAGCAGAATAACTAATAATATGAATTTTTCTCTGAAGAAAAATCACAAGAGAAAGAATTCCCCTGGAGTTTTCTGTCAAGGCATGTGGAAAAATCTGAAATCCCACAATCTCCCCTGAAATTCCCAAAAATCAAAGGCACTCGGTCTAATTCTAAGGCTAGACTGCCAATAAAAATTCTACTTCTATTGATTTTAATCTCATTAACCATAATCCATCAGTAAAATACGATAAACCACTATTCATGACAGGGATAAAAACCTGAAGTTGCGTGACACGAACTCGACACCAAAAATCAAATAAAAATCGTAAGTGATTGCTACCCAGACGCCCGTCCCTCACTCGAATGAAAGAATCTACTGTACGGCAGGAGTTTAATCTTTCATCGACGGATGTAACTACTGACTTACGCGTCGGTAATCATGCACAACATCCAAAGGCGCCTTTTCTGCTCCAGTAAAACATTGACATGATTTCCAAAAGCTCCAAAGACGTCAGACTCAATAAAGCGACATCATTTAATTAATGTAAAACGCGAGTTAGACGCGAAAAATGTACTTCGTAGCTGTTTTTAAAGCCTCTTTTAAAATTAATTTTCTCATTTCAAAAATTACAAATACTGGAGAGAGCGGGAGAAATTGGATTGTCGTCAATTAATAATTGAAATCCTTTCATTTTACCCCACCCTCCCTTCTCTAATAATTATCAAGATTATTATTAACTAGCATTGTTAAATAGTATTATTAAATAGCATTGTTAAGGAATATTGTTTACAGCTTCTAAAACAGTGCAAAATACTGAGAAAAAAAATTTCTATTGCCAAATAAATTTACCTGTCAAAAGAAATTTTTTCTTTCAGTGAACCCGCAACAATTCGCATAGGCCACCAGTCGATCCATTCGCGTTCGAAGCAATTCATTTTGACTGGACGAAAAAAAATTGACTGGTTATCCTCGAATTAACATTTTCCAGTTTTTACAACACGATACACGCGGAAGAAATTACATGCGGGCGAATAATCGAGCCAATGGAATTTTAAATAAATTGCCGGAGGAAGACGAGAATTAGTCCCATGTACAAAACAGTTAGCGTTCGTCTACCTTCATCACTTTGACGGTCACCTTAATTAGTCGATGATAAAATAACTAACAATCAGGAGGGTGGGAAGGCTTGCTCTGAACTCGGTAAAAATAGAAATGGAATGGATTTTTCGAACGAGGAATTATCAAATGTTAAACATGAGACCAGACTGTGCACGCAAATTACTTGACCCTTTCGCGATAAATATCGTCGGTGATGTAGAAATTGTAGGAAAAAAAGGGGGGAAAAAATTGAACTATGGCTTAGAGGTGAACAGAAGTCGCCGACATCGATTTATATTTTTATTGAGTCAGCGTTTTTAGTTTGCGGGCCGTAGAAAAAAAAAATCGCACAATTCCGTTTACTTTAGTTTTCAGGGATTGAGGATTTTCAACTCATTATTTACCATTTTCTCCACAGTTGGTAGACAAATAATTAAGATCAATCAATTATATATTTTATCAAGGAAACAAAATTGAAATTTCATTTATTCTTGAGTTTATTTTTCAATTGAAGGTCTGTTGTTCAATCAGTAAACTTCAATGTGTAAAACAAATTATAATTAATATAATTTTGCCAATCAATAAAACAGTAAAATTGCTCTAAATGATTAAGAGAAGAATATTGGACTAACAGAATTATATTTTTTCTTAATACGCAATTTTAATGATGATCTAAAATAAAAAATCCAACTCTCCTGAGCATTAAAATTTTAAACAGAGAAAAAATTGTGCAACAAATGTTTTGAAACAATTACATTGTAAAACTCGCTCTAAATTACCCTCCAAAAAATGATCTTCAATCCGCGAAATGATATTTTTTTTCTCAGCACATGACTATTCAAACGATCTGAGCAGATTGCCAATAATAAAATTGTCATGCGTCCACAATGTGGGTTACAAGAGATTTACAAGTACAGTAAACCCAGCTAACACCCTTTGCCTCCATTATCTGTCGACGACGCTTGCCACTTGAGACGCTATCACCTGGCGTTGCCCGTCGGGCACTCCGCATAGGTGGCGGTCGGGTCGCGGCTTCCTACCCGCGCAGGAGCGGACACCCGTGCCCCATCAGGACGAAAAACGGCTCACGTCAGTCCGAGTTCAGTTGAGTTAAGTCCACTGTACCTGGAACGCGCTGATAAGGGAGCTATTGCAACAGTGTTTGGACTCGAGGGATTTCCAGTGAGTCCGAGGGTCGTCTCTCGCTTGATTATCGAAGTAGCCGGGCTCGGGTGGCAGGTAAGCCCGCACGGTATCTAAATTAATATGTCGAGGGATTTTATTCACTGAGGACAGCGTCTGCTATTTCAATTCTGAGAGGAAAAAATGTCCCATAGCAATTCGAATTTCCGAGAGAAAAAAATGCCGGAGCCCCGGCCGAGAGCCGATTCCAACTCGAATTGATTCTCACCTTCTGTAGAATGATTAATTAACAATTAATTAACATTAATCGTTAGACCTCCAAACTCAGGGAACTCAATTTGTTCCACAGCCTCTGATTTCTCAGCAGACTCTGTCCCATCAAAAATTCACGCAAAATATCAAGTAGAGGAGTACTTCACAGGTCTGATCACATAAAGAAATATTCACTGGCACGCACAGTAGCCCTCATGAATATTGAATCCAATCAGCCCAGTCTCCCGAGTTCGGTAACCCCTTGAGTGCTGGAACCGAATCAATCGTTTTGATCTCATGTCCGATTAATAGCGAAAATGGCTTACTATCTGACAAGGCGAGCGCTTTTTACTCGTTTATGAATCATAAGGGATGGATTATCGCATCATCAGTGTGTATAATTTACCATGTGCAATGGTGCACGCTTACCCTGAATGCCCTCTCTCTGTTGATCGATAGCAGCAGACAATCGTCCAACATTCTACTACATTGCTCGTTATTTGTCATCATTAGGGACAGCGCGGGGTAGTTTACGACGGGAAGCCGGCCAATTTCATCCGATATTTTAACTCGCTAATTCAATTTGTCCTGATGTATCGCAAGGTTGGATATTCTGTCTAAAAAAATATTTCGCGCTTTGGGTTTTGAAAGGGGGCTCGCAGAGAAAGTAATTAAACCTCTCAAAACACTATTTGAGGACTTCCTTCCAAATTGATTAGTAAATACATAAATGATCAATCTTTTAAAATAGAGTGCAAAAAAAAATTACTAACAATTAGAAAACAATTTCAAATGAATTTTTAATTTTTCTGTTCTGTAATTTTTTTTTTCGCGTATTCGTCAAGCCTGCATTTTTCAATATCGCGAACTGGCGATCGCCAGATGATCCCGGAGTTCTACATAATTTTCCTAGAAATCCGACGACCTTGAGTGGCGTTGGAAACTAGTGGTTATCCCCGTGGGAAGTTCACCACTCACCTCTTTCCCTCTCCCCCCCCCCCCCCCGGCCCCCCCCCCCCCCAAACACCCTCGAATGTCATTCCAAAATTATTAATGACGTGAGCATCCCCCGAATATTAAACGACTGGAATTATTTTTCTTCCCTCGCGGGCCTGTTTCAGTGCGGCCTGAATATAAATAAAAAATGAGTGAAAAATTAATTTGCCTTAAAATTTCAAAAGATCCTCGAGTAATGAGCTAAAAATGTCTGCAGAGTGCAAATCTTAGTAGCAATTGTGACCCTAATTTTCTTATTTAAATTGTTGTGAATGAACCCATGAAGTGATGAAAAATTAATCGTAAACACACCCCCTATCTGGGATCAAGTCGCCATTACAGGGGCCCGGTGATCACGTGCGCCGGGAACACACATGTACAATTCTACCTCCCCGCATAGATATAAAAATCCGTCGAACGTGTTTCGTGTGGTATTCCGGATCAATACCACAAGTTTCAGAGACGAGTCAGACCACCTGAGACTCCGAGGCATTCCTCCAAACGCCCAGACATTCTCAAAAATAAAAACATAATTCTCAATTTGTAGTCATGACCTTCCGCGCGCACGTCAGCGCCCACTTGTTCTCCGCTCCGATTGACCGATTCCGGTCCGGCGTTCCTCATAAACAGCCGTAGGAGGGGGGGAATCCCCGGTTTCAGTCGCACAACCGACGAAGCCACTGCTGCCTCACCCCGGAATTGGAAACGAATCGGTACCGTGACCGATCACCATTTAAGGATTCAATCCGGAACGGGGCGGAGTGGATAAATCACGAGAGCGATCGGTAATGTACAACTTTGGGGGGTAGTAACTGGTGGAAATACGAGGGAGAGAGGAGTATTGAGGTTGTGAACTGGCACGCGCGACGATGCATTCACCCCAGAGACTCTTTTGCATAAGTTCTGTATTGCTTGAGAGGACAATGCAATGATACTTAATCATTCCTTCGATTCAATCATGGACCCCTGGTTCGAGTAGAAGTCTCTGTACCTCTAGACCCCTAGAATGTCCAAGTCCACATCAAAGATGGGAATTTGTCTGGCGTTCCCCATTCTTGCGGCGTCCCAGAAAACCATTGGGTGGGATCCAGGAGTATTCCCCGATCAGATCAGACCCAGAATTAGGCTCTGGGTTTGTCGAGAAAAACCAGAGTCAACTCTGGATCTGATTCATCAGAGTTAGCCGGCTCTTAGGCACTTCTTCGTTTACGCCCTAACGGCTCACTCTGAGACTAACTCTCTGTAACCCCATAATTATCCAATATCCAGCTCCTCCTCCAGCCTGTAGTGTGTCCGAATTCTGCAATGACTATCTGAGTCTCGTGTCACCAACGATAAACCCCGAAATCACGAATTTCTATATGCAATAGTCTAAAACTAATTCAACAAAAATTATTTACATCGATCACGAAACTTTGGGCGGACTATCATTGGCACAGTGTTTCCATCAAGGCTAATGGGCAAGGAAAACGTAAACGATCTTTTGCACATTGTGCCTCGGTTAACGCGCAGCTATAATCGACGACTTCTAGTGCGCCAGACCTTCCATCGCGTGTCTTCATTCGTTTACCTACGTGCTTCCTACCGTCCCATCGACTCACACCGAGTCCTGAAAATGTTGCCCCACAATCTCACTACTTCAACTAGAGAATAAAAAGAAGCCTCGACTCTCCTCCTCTACTCCGACTGATAGCGTAGTTCTAGTTCTTGTTCTTGTACTTGTGGAGAAGGCAATAAACGTTGGCGAATATATTCCGCGGACTCTTCATCATCCTTGCTCAGTCATTCGTGACTGTTGATTGTGTATGTCAGTCTATTTTCTCCGTTTTACAAAACGGTTGGAGAAAGAATTGTAAGCCAATCCAGCGTCATGAGGATCAAATGCCTTTGAGGATCACTTGGATCCTCCCCACAATTCGCCTTCGTGAGGTCAAATTAATGTTCCCTTAATTTTCTTTCGTGTACACGTGAAACAGAGTAAGACTAGGCTCACGAATATCTTGCCTCTTCATAATCAAATTACCAAGTCTCCAGAGTGTCACATCAAATCATGCTCACCTCATTCAAGCCCAGATGATGGACAATTAAAAACTCCGTCAGAACACCCTAGTCAGAAATAACTCTAGCTTACCATTCAGCACAGCAATTTTAATTGGGACAATGTGAGAAAACCTTCACACTTAGATTGCAATGCATGTTTGAGAAGTCGGCTTGTGCTGTATTAGACAGGGAGGCCTCTGCGTGCATACTATGAGTTTGCCCTGGTTGTCGTACAACGTCGTCTAAGCAACCGGTTATTGTTGTAGTTCAATTTCAGATAAAATCCAACTTCACGTTAATGCGAATAAGTTCACGATCGCTTCCATTTTCAAAAGCCAATGTCTACGTTGACATCAGTTTTTCACCCAGTGTTCTCGGACGTCTGTTCTCTTTGACGAAAAAGAGTCTGATCTAAAATGTTACTATGTCAGTTGTACTAGGAGATACAGAGCAAGAGAGCGTCTTTGAATGAAACAAAGAATTGAAAGTATGACTGACCTTTTGGTTATTGTTGAGCGGCAATTATTTTAATCAGTCCTTCATCGTCGATATCATTATTAGATTGGTTCAGCACGTAGTTAGATCGGTAGGTCTTTCTTGATCGATACCATCAGCACTGGCTTCGATAGCGATTACGAATGTAAAACAGCTACTGATCTAGGATAATTTAGATCGCACATTCGGATAAGAAACTAATGATGTGGATTGAAGGACAAACTCCTGAGAGATCCGGTAACACTTTCGTTGTTCGTGCGCAACAGGTTAATGGAGATGACTGGTTTTGTTGGTTGAGATCGTGTCAGCGAAGAATCAGAGCACTTGAGTTTCATTTTTAAAGAGAAGAATGGATCAGACGCAGCGACCTGCTGACGATTCTGGGGCGGGAAGAGGATCTTCCATGGTAAGACATGAACAGAATCAGTCGGAATGATTTAGGAGGGAATAATTATGCCGGAGACATTAGTAAAAAAGTTGAACGAACTAGTAGATTTATGTAACAAAGTGCAGATTCCGTGATCGATACACCAGCTTTGGTCTGGCCCGTGTCAGGTACCGTTGAGACGTTCTTTCGGGACATCACCGTTTTCACATTATCGGTAGATCGATGAGCCAGACGAGTTAGCTCGGTAACTTCTCCTTATTGTCTGCTGAATGTAATCGCTATTCAGGGAGTTTCAAATATTAGTGTTTGTATTTATCAAAGTAACGTTTTTACGATTCAAGGAGGGATATTAAAATTTCAAAAGACATTGAACACGAATATCTGCTGATTTATGTGATCATTCCGGAGCAGCAGTTGTCGGTTTCTGCAATTCTTGTGTGTTATTACAAAGCAACAGTACTTTCTAAACTTACCAATAAGCCGGATGAAATGCTCCTATACCCCAAGAATATGAATTTTTCAGCTTGAAAAACAACATTCGAATCTTCCGTCGGGCTTCCAGCCTCGCCCGCAGGGTCCCCCACCCCAGCGATATCCGATAAATAACGGTTCATCTGGGCCAAGACTGGGAGGAGGCCAGCCACCACCTAGTCTACCACGTCTAGACAGTCGATCAACTCTAGGTGCGCCCACAGGCTCGCCCACCCAGTTTTCCCGTCCGCCATTTGGACCACCCCGTCCACCCGGCGCACCCCCAGGCCAATTTCCTCGTGGTCCCCCACCTCCAGCCAATCCAGGACAGATTCGTTTTCCACCGGGATCGCCAGGGGTCCGGGGACCCTTTCCCCCTGGCCAGCGTCCTAGCTTCACCAACAATCAGGTCAGGCCGCAGAGACAACCTTCGCTGGATCCGACTGGTCCGAATCAGCCGAGGTTCCCTCCACCCGGAGCGGGATTCCCCTTTAACCCGGAAAATCGTCTGCCAACTCCAAGAGTCATCCCGGAGACGCTCGTCATCAATCCCCAAGGGGGGAATCCTGTCCGGACTCCCAGAGAGTCGACTGATACCAAATCACCAAGTCGCCCTCAACCGAAAATCAGAATGGAGACCAACGGGCCAAATCTCCTGGCGAATCAGCAAAACGACAAAGAGAATGTGGACTCGGAAACTCCAAAAAAGAGGCCCAGCTCGCAGACAACACTGGCTGATGACGACGACGATGATGATGTGGTGATGGACAATGAGAAGGACAGCAAATCCCAGACATCAGCTAGCAACGAGTCGCTAGCAGTCCCCCCAGGAATCAAGGGGACTCCGAGTCCTGAGCCTAGAACTCCTGTCAAGAATGAAACCAGTGCTAGTCCGAGTCCTGCATCATCGAAGGCACCGACGCCGGCGCCTGACGATGAGCGATCTAAATCCCGATTAAGTGACAACGTCAGGCCTCCCGATGGCGGTGATGATGAGGAGGTGAATGAGAAGTCCAGACCAGCAAGCGCCCAGTCCTCTAAAGCTGGCCTGAAGTCCCCGACGAAATCAATCGCAAGAAGCCTCGATCCACCGTTACCTGGACCTGGAAAAAGATCTCCTGAGATGAAGTCCCCAGAGATGAAGTCCCCAGTCGTTGGTTTTGATAACGGAAGGCCCCGGTCGCTGACCGCGAGATCACCCTCCCCAGCATCAAGCCCGGGAATATCGCATTCGCCAAAAACGCCGGGGACACCTAAATCAGAAAAAAGGACGACGTTTGCGGATGTGAAGGAGGGAAGCAAGACAGAGAGGTCGAGACCAGGAACACCGGGGGTTAAGAGCAAACCTGGGACGCCTACGAAAAGTCCTACCAGGCCGCAGACTCCCAAGTCCGGGATGAGGCGGTCAGCCTCTGGACGATCCATCAAATCAGGTTTCTTAATGATAGACAGAGAGATAATTATCGTGACACCATTTTTGTTTAAACTTGAATGAATATTTACCATCTTATTTTAATTTTCGACTTACAACTATTTCCATTCAAACTGTTGGCTGGTATTTCTGAATTCGCTCTCTACCTTCCATTGTTGTAATAAATTTTGCAATAATTGCAGATGGAGGAAGCGACAGTGGCGCAAACCAGACGACGCAAAATGGCTCTGTAAGTTCTGATGTTAAAATCCTGGAGGTTTTTATTAATTAACATTCCTGAATAATCCACAGCCAACGACAAATGGTGTGTCAGTGTCCCCCACCAAAAAGTTGCCAATAAAATCAAAGGACGGAGAGAAGCCAAAAACCGCAGGCTCACCGATAAAATCACCCAGCAAATCCGTTAAATCTCTGCCAAGAACACCGGAAGCTGGTCCTCCCTCCACCGCAGACAAAAAGAGTAAATAAATTTCATAATGTCTGATAAGCTTCTCCAAATGTACCAAAAAACACGTAATGTCATTGAACTGCACTTTGTGCTGCAGAAGTGCCCATGAACAAAGTCCAAGTTGGCGCTGCGCCATCGCCGAATTTGAAGACCGTTCGCTCCAAGATCGGCTCGTTGGACAATGCAAGCTACAAGCCTGGGGGTGGCAAAGTCAAGATTGAAAATAGGAAACTAGATTTCAGCAAGGCGCAGCCGAAGATTGCAGCGAAGAATGACAAGTACATGCCGAGTGGAGGTGACAAGAAGGTAAGCATCGAGAACAGCTGACCAAAAAATTGCAAATATCCCCGGGAGGATGAGATTTCTGAGAAATTACCAAGAATTACTTTTTGTAGAGAACATCACGAGTTACAAAAATGGTCTTATAAAATTTTCACCTAAACCCAATAGTTGTTGATAGATTTCCGATTATGATAATTAAGTTGTATTTGGACCGCTCGGCGGTTAGTTCATTTCGTTGGATCATCTTCGATTTTACAACTCCCCTATTGATATTTACATTTGCATGTCCTTCGTAGATACAACAGGTGAAACTTCAGTGGAATGCGAAGCCCAAGGTCGGCTCTCTGGACAACGCAACGTACAGGCCAGGTGGTGGTGATAAAAAAATCGAAACCGTGAAGCTCGATTTTAAAGACAAGGCAAAACCCAAAGTTGGATCAAAGGATAATGCTAAGCATGTACCGGGTGGTGGTACAATCAAGGTATGAGCCCCGTAATCTGCGAGTGCAGACCACATTGAGTATTATTTTTAAAAAATTCAATCAATATATTTGAAGTTTTCTTAATTAATCGGATTGCCTCACGTTTTGCGGATGTTTCCAGCATGGAGATATTTTATGGATGATATTTTTGATTTTTCAGTGCGCTAGATTGCCCTAGTAATTCGATGCAATGGCAAATCCATTCCGAAGATCAAATAAAGTCGATTAAAGCGTGTCTATTAAAATCTGCTGTCTAAAATTCAAACACCCTTGACATTAACTGAATTTGCCATTGCGTCAATGTCTGTTAAGACTCCAGATTGAAAAAAGATCAAGCGTTTTAGGAAGTTCTCAATTCCCTCGATCCCCTAGTTAGTTTCGTTGAGAGAATATTAATCACTGCAACAACAGAACTTTATGTTCATAAAATTTGACATGTTCTGTGCGAGTGGAAATTTGCATGAGGAATGCTGTTACGCCCAGTGTTCAAGCGAAACCCAATCGAGAACAAAACGAACCCAAAAACCTTCACGTGAGAAACTTCTGATGGACGAACAAACAAAAAAATCCCGACGATTTTTCAACAGAAGCTATAATAAACACCGATAGTAACGAGCACGAAGCCACCAATTACACAAGCATGAAAAATCAATAACAATCTCATAATTATCATTTCCGGTAGACATCATCGCCCAATAAGTCACCGCCGGAGTCGCAGAGTGAAGTAAGTACACCTCCATAAATCATTCTATACACCTCAACGAAAAAGAAAGTGCCCCCAGCAATGCTGGGACAAGTGGAATTCACTTCTTTCTTTTTCGTCCAAATGAATTGCGAATTTTATCTATCACTTTGGCTTCAAAATCACGTATTAGTAAGTATGATAATGAGTAAAAGCTTCAAAACAATCGCATGATAGCACGTTTTCCGTGATCTCTCTCTGAGTGCCTGGGCTTGATAGTTCTTACTATTAATTAAAATTTTCCTCATTTCCACTTTTAATTAAAATAAACTCTGAAACCACTCTTGACATGCGATGGAAATATTCTTGTGATTGCATACTGTTCTCTAATTTTCAACTATTTCACATCTTAATCTGGATTTTTTAATGTAAATGTGTCGTTAGGGGCGGCGAGAGGGCCAAGTTGGTGTCTCTTTCTGTTGACCGCAACGCCTAATCCGATCCTTATTACTTCAATAATGACTTTATTCTCTCCTCGTCCGTCTGATCCTATCCCAGAAACATTCTATTGCGCCGCCCCTGCTGACAATTTACAATCATCAAAACATCACGAACAGCAAAGCAATCCAAGAAGACCTTTCGCCTGGCCCAAACCACTCTGTAATTCCCAAATGTCACGATAGATTGAGACCCAGAAGATCGACATCAAGGCGGAGAGCAAGATTGGATCCCTGGACAACGTGAAGCACAAACCCGGTGGCGGTGACAAGAAGATCTTCAATGATCGCGACTATCTACGGCAGACAAGCTCCAATTCCAATGTCGAAAGTGCCAACGGCAGCGGTGCTCAGGTACGAATGAAGGCCTGAGTTCTCATGATTGTCGTCGAGCAATGGAGCAAAGTACAAGGAAATTGTTATCTACAGAAAATGCTCAACAATCACTTTATGCAATTATTTCACTACCAAAGTAGTCAACGGTTGAAGAAGATTGTGACTTTTGTCTAACTGTAGATTAATTTGTCAAACTGAGGGAGGGAGTAAGTGAATTTTTTCCCTGTCTCTTCTTCGAGAGCTACAGTAGAATAGCAAAACCACTGTCTCCTCTGGTTTTGGAAAAGCTACTTGAAAACTTTAACGAGAGTTGAGTCGACTTCAACCGCTGATGACTGAGTCTCGCTCATTTGTTCTCTTCTCTTCTAAGCAAAGTCTCTACTTCAATTATTTTTGGCATATTAATTTTAATTCGCACGCTGATTACACCCTAACATCTGTCAGCCATCATGCCTGATGATATTCACGGCGCTACTAATTTTTCCACAATAACTTTAACGTCCTTTCAACCTGACGAACGATAAACTCACTGACGTCTTTGAGGAAGTGACGAGGACAATATTTTTTTAGTCACTTTATCCGGGGGTCTAATTTTTTCATTTTCATTGAAAACGGAGGCTCCATTAGGTCATTATATTGTATCTCCGTAATTCAGCAATTTTTATATTTTTATCTCCGCAATTTTTAGTCCACGGTGAAATCCACAATCGGCTGATTCTCGCTAAAACAAAAAAAACGAATGATGTTATTCTGTCACAGAGCCCAGTACCGTCCAACTCATTCACCGACGGGAAGAACGGCCTGCCAACATCGGACGAGAATCTCAACCAGGAAAGCTAAACGCTCCCTCTCCCTCCCACCCGCTTTCAAGTGCCCGCTTTTTAAGCAAGAAAAATATTTGCGTTTTACACGAGATAACTTGAAAAAAAACTGAGCAAAAAGATAAGTACGATGAAGCCAGGAGGACGCCTCGACTATGACAAGAGGTCCACTAATTAATAATGATCCTGCCAGCCTGGATCATACCCATCACCATCGCCATCACGTCATCGCACTAACGCATTTTAGGCTATTTTATTTCGTTGGAGTTTAATCAATCAATTGAGGACCTTCTGATCCTGGTGGGAAAGCTAATGGTTACAATGAAGTGTATTGTGATAAACTACCCGAATGTATAATCGTAGAAAGAATAACTTGGAAATTTCAACCGCGAATACGTAACGCCATGTGCTGTAGAGGATTTTTTTTTGTTTTTCAATTTTTTCAATACGACCGATTTGCGTTATTCGATGTACATAGAGATATCTATTCTGGGAAATGATTATTGGCCTCTTTCGGAGGTGCGTGACTTCCGGGGGGCTGATCACTCCTCAAGGTCAAGGATGTGCAAGTGAATTCAGAGAATCCTGTGGAAAATTTTTCATAGAAAAACCTAATGTTTTTATTTAAGAAATTCTAGCAGAACTCTTCGAGAATTTTTTTTGCGGCCTTTCTCTAGGAGAACATGCAGCTTGACATTTTTTTTAGATATTGCACCGGAAAAAGTCTGTAGAACGTCAATTTTTTAAAATATTTTTAATTGTTTGTTGTGGAAGGACCCAATCAAAAATTGTGTACGAGAAGTTTTGTAGGAAAACATTTAAAAGAGTGAGTTATGCAGGCGAGGGAACATCTACAGACATTTTTCTCTGAGCGAATATCTATTAGAAATTGTATGGAGGAGTTTTATAATTATTAATGGAATTTTTAAAAATCAATAAATTTTTTTTAGAGGAAGCTATAGGTTTTTTTACTCGATTTTTTCATATGTGGAATATCCAAACATCAGGTTCATTTCAATTTTGTGGGAAAACACTTGCAATTAACGCCTTTTTTTCATCTTCCAATGATTTATTGCCTTCAAATTTGATTCGGATATATACTGAGGAAAAAAAATTGTTTTTTGTTAAATATTTATTTATTTGAGGGAAGTGTTTCTTTTTGCGAAAGGGTATTTCTCCAAACGAACAACTTTCAAAGGATTTTGAGTAGGTTTCAATTATGACAAATATATTACTCTAGAGGATAATTAGATTCCTCATGACTCGATAAATTTTCTCAATAATTATTGAATTTCAAAGATTAATATAATTAAATAATATGTCGAGAGCGAAATAATTGTCATCCTTGATAACTCGGGATGACCTGGAAATGTTTCCTTGGGAGAAATTGGACTTTACAAAATGAAATAATCTCTCCAGTTAATTACTATTTGAAAAAAATGTTTTTTTTTCCTCTCAGGTTAGGGATATCGATTTCGGGGATTGACTTGCGCTTCCCAATTCGATTGAGACTCATTCCATTGATATTTCAAGGAGAAATACAAAGTACTCTTATTATTATAGTTTGTGTAGATATTGTACGTTGAGAACTATCAAAAGAGAAATGTTAATCAAGAAAAACTGAGACGAGTGTTTTGGAAACAGGGAAAACCACTTACGGGGCGGCCCACGTAAAGAAAATCAACTAGAATTTTAGGGGAATTTTATTTAAAAAAGTATAGAGAAGTTCTCTATAGTTTTTTAAAAAAATTTACACAAGAAATGAGTAGCATTTTTTAATAGAATCCTGATGCGATTTTTATTATAAAATAGCCCCTCTGTCGAATAATAAAAGCGTATAACAATTTTTATCTGTCAGTCTTCACGAACTAGTTGAAGAATAATATTAATTTCCAGTGGCCGACATGTACACACAATCTCCCTAGAAGTTAAACTTTTAATTAATAAAATCCACAAACATACACATTTTATCGCTTGATGCGTTTCGATTACGACAGAGAATAATCAAACACATCATAACATGCGTTTATTAAAGACTAATAATATTTAATGATAGAGATATCACGACTGTGTCTACACGAGTTTATCGTATTCATTAAACGTATTAAATGAAAAATAATGGAGAGTAATTATACGTAAGAGAATTATAACACGAAACAAGAGAGTAACGACAATTGTGTAATGACCATCAATCTGTATCGTAAAACATTATTTAAGGATTAATTAATTACAATAATATTTTTGTTTCTAAATTTAACATCTGCACTTATTATTCATGCACCTGTGAAGTCCTCAGTCTCTTTGGAATTCTTTAATTATGAATTTTAATTATTTTTGAGTGTAGAGTTTTGTAGATCAATACAGCAGAGTATCCAGGATATTGTGCACAGCGTTTCTTCACCTTCACGTTGAATTACAAGCCGATTTTTTTTTTCATTGAGGATATTCGAGTGGGAGAGAGAAATTGGGAAATTTATTGTCAGGCGATGATGTTCATTTTTTCGTAGTTTTTCCTGCAAATGAAAAATTTGTAATCCTCGAAATTGGAGATCAATTGAGACCATTTCCGATTGATTAAAAACTGAATTCAATTTCAGGTTATTTAGATGTTGAGAACAGTTCAAAAGAATTTTTATTTACTTTCTTCATTTTGAAATTCTTGACGGCGTGTCTAAAATAAGGATCCGACGCACGAACACTTCAATATATGAAAAACAAATTCAAAAAATTCCCAAGAACATTATTTTCTGGAAATGAATTTCAATGCAAGGGATTTCCTACTCGAACATCTTCAGATCACCACCAGCATCACAATAATGACGAGATCTAAAATTCCAAAGGTCAGTCCGCACAGCATCTTCTCTCAACCCAACTTTCCACGTGTGAATAAATTTAACAGAAAATAATAAACAAATCGTTAGATTATTTTGTTGGATTTCTATTGAAGTATTGAATAGAAAAGTTTTTCTAGAAATCACATTTTTCTGCCTCACTTACAAAATTTATTCAAATTCGCGTTGTCATTTTTATCAAGAGGAGTAAATAAAGATAATTGTAAAAATTAATTCAAAAGAAACCGAATGAAATTGTCTAGTGAATTTGCTAAAAGATTCAATTAAATTTTTCTGCGTGTTACTTCAGAGGGAAATAAACTCCCAGATTCATATGCAATTTTTTTGAAAATTGCAGTCGGAGAACGAATCGGAAGACCCGAAGAAACCAGAGCCGACGCCTCCGCCCTCGACGCCAACAAGATCTCGACCGTCCTCAGCGGCATCCCCAGTGACTCCCCGAGCCGTTATATCGAGCCTCCAGGCCAGGTCGCCAGACCCACCAAACCCGAAGAGAACCCCGACCCCAACCCCTGAGCCCACCGAAAAACAACAATCAACCCCGAAGGGTGGAACGCCCCAGCGATCCCCAGTTTCCTCGAGACCCCCAAGTATTCCAGGCTCAAAGTCATCGGACAGCTCCAGGAGGTCTTCCCCAGGTGTCCACCTTCCGAAATTACCGAATCTATCAGTCCCAAGCATATCTCCCCCGCAGAATTCAGACCCTTTAGAAATTAAACTCCCGAAACTAATCGACACTTCAAGCGCGTTTAATCGCTTTAATTCGACTTAGTGAGACTAATTATAGAAATTTTGTTTTTAATTTTTCCCCAATTTTAATAATCGTGAGACTAGAAATTCAATGAGGACGAATTAATTCTCATTAATGCATAGAATTTTCACATATAATACCACGAGAGCTTAGAAATTATCGGATATTTCCCGATAGGTTCGTTGCAAACAAATGAACGTGTCAAGTTTTCCAGTTTAAAATTCACGAGCGCGAAGCGCGAGTGATTTGTCTGGAAAACTTGACAAGCTTATTTGTTTGTAGGGAACCTTGAGGGAAATATCAGATAATTTCGAAGTTCGAGTGGT
>JAPYZM010002958.1:0-12329 GCA_030522845.1 Psyttalia concolor
GGTGGGGGGATTTCGCCCCCAAACTAATCCGATCTTGTCCTTGATGAGATCTATCGATCGCCACCAAAATTTTTCCGATCGCACTATCCGTTCATCCGGAAACGTGAACAAAAAAAGTGATCACACACACACACACGTACAACTCGATAAAAAACATCGGGGGGGTTTCTCCTGGTCATGAAACGTCGACATTTCACAAAATTGGCGATTTTCATTTTCGGGGTGAAACCAATAAGTTCCTATCGGGAAGTTAAAAAATAAGATGAAAAAATCTAAATCTGAAATAAACAAAATAACATTATTCACTACGAGCAACAAAAAAGCGTAGCCAAATAGCTTATAAACATCGCCAAGGATGAGAATAATTTTTGTTTTCAAAAAAACCATAAATTCACCAACTGAATTTGCAAGTTCTTCCCTTGAGCTCAAAAATTCCACCCCCGAATCAATAAAACGGACTTTATTCTCCGGGATGACACATAGCCCGGAGGATTTCAACTTCCGTTGTACTTCACTCCCCCCGAGACCGGCGGGAGAAAAAAATCTGAGAGTGAGTGAGCTAGCGAAAAAATTCCAGGTGCAGGCATCCCTCACTCGAAAAATCGATAGTTACAGCGACGCAACCACCGGAGAATTCTCTCCCGCCACCCCCGCCGCAGCCCCCAATCAAAACACAAAACTCCAAGTCATTAAAAAGTCTCTTTGCCAGTCAACTCCCTCCCCAATCCTTACATCACCACTTGAAAAATGCCAGGAGAGTTACGTTTCCAAAAATCAAAGCCACATGTTCCTAAAAATAAACCCCTTTCTCCGTAAAAACTGGGGGAATTAGATCAAGGCAGATCTGACACTTAGACAAGCAAAAGGCGTAAAACTTCACGCGTGACTCAGCAGAGAAAAAAAAAATTGTTTCCTTATTTTTTTTTTTCAAGTTCTAGTACGATACCTAAACGACTTGAGTGTTTCGAGGATCTCAATTGGAAACTTGGAAGTCTTCATTTAAAACTTTCGAGAGTCTCAATTGGCGACTCTAGAACGTCTTCATTTGAGATTTTCAAGGTATGAAATTTAGACTTTTGAAGGTCCCCACTCAAAACTTCTACTTGAGACTTGAATGCCTGAAATTGAGACATTCTAATTAAACTTGAAAATATATTTCTCATGTAAAATCCTCCTCCAACTGAAATTCTGGATCTAAACCATAAAACGCAAATTGAACTTCAAACTGGAATTTATAATTTAAATTTTCTTTTCTTCTTTTAAAGAACAACATAACATAACAAAAATTCATTTAAGACTCGTCAAAGTCGAAGCGAGAAGCCACCATCTCTCCGATATTCGCAAAAGAACCAGAACTCGCTGTTTCCCGATCTGAGAAATCACTTGGCGATCCAAACTCGGTCCAACCCCTTCAAAAAAAAAAAAGAATCCACCGAGGATTAATGGAGGGCTTAACAGCCCAGAATAACGTCACCCCCTCAGGCCTCCAATTCCCGTTAAACTTCACACCCCGGAGGGCCTGAGAAAAAAATCTGAGAGCGAGTGAGGGAGTGAAAGGTGAAAATTCCAGGTGCAGGCGTCCCTCTCTCGAAAAATCGATAGTTACAGAGACGTAACCACCGGGTGAACTCCTCCCCCGCAAGCCCTCCGCGCGGTACCCCAATCAAAACCCCAAAACCGAAATCATTAAAAAGTCTCCTTGCGAGTGAGCCCATTTGCCTTTTCGCCTTAGGATGATCCCCGGCTCCGCAGGGAAAAAAAAACGTCACCGGGCGAATCTGGAAATCGTGGGAAATGGGGTCACTTCCTGCAGCACGACTATCCGCCATCCTCCCCATAAGCTTGTCCCGGGCCTCTACGTGAAGACAATAACGACGAGGTCTCCTCCCAATTTTTCCTCCCCCCCCCCCCCCCTGCCGCCACCTCCTCCTTTACCTCCTCCCAGGGGGTGGAATGTTTTTTATTTTCCGTCAAGTTAACAAAGTTGCAGTTTCGAATTCGTAAATTCCCGTTGCATTTCGGCGTCGCTCGCCATATCCCCGCCACTCCCCTTTTCTCCTCCTCCTCCTCCTCTCCCTCCCCCTCCTCCCCCTGCCCCCCTCTCCGCGGGCTTCGTCGAGTCGACCGAGGCGCGTCACCACCGGCAACGTCGACGAGACGGATCTCTCTGTAACGCCTCATCCACTGGACGCTGGACGTCCACCATCTCCTCCAACAGTTGTCAATCATTTAAAAGCATGTGTGTGTGTGAGAAAATATATTAATTTATTCCCCCTCCTATCGCCCGCCCCCCCCCCTCGCTGCGAATTATTTAATCGCAATTACTCCGGCAAATGGTACGTCTCGCGGATTTTTTGAATTTCTTCTCCACTTGAGTTTACAACTCGCAAACTTCTTCGTCCTGTCTAAGGTTTTTTTTCTTCCTCAGTTTATCTGTGTTATTTATTTATTTAATTTTTGTTAGTTTTATTTGAATTTTATCTGCTTCTTTCGTGACGAGTGTTATAAGATTAATTCATGTGCCAACTATCGCCGGTTTAAGTATGCCGGCTGGTAGTAACGAGTGAATGTCACGAATGTAAAAAAATATCCACTGGACTTGGGGACATGTACGAGCTATGCTTATGTTATGAGAGTTACTTGCGTAAAGTGGGAATACAGAGGATTGTGAATAGGAATTTATGAGTTGGGTAATTTGAGAAAATAGAAATGGAATTTTGTTGAAGTTAATGCAGAATTTGAAGCACACGGTTTTTGGTTGGCGCAACAGTTTTTTTTTATTGAGGTTGTCAAGCCGGAAAAATTAATAATTGAATTGTTCAAGTTTTTTTTTGTTAGAATGTTAAGAAATTTGGGCAGGAAGACTGATTTTTACGGTGAGGAAATTGACTGGGATTTTTGCCCTCAATATTTTTTACTTGTGAATAATAAAATAATTTTTTCGGAGCGAGTCATTGGAGCGTATTAAATTTATCATCAGTTAGATTACTTAAATAATTTTGAGGGGACGTTTTTCGGGTGATAGGCCATATTTATCGAAGTAGGCAAATAAAAGGGGATTGTTAAAACGCGATTTTTTAATGTAAAATGTCGGTTTACGTGAATGAAAAATTATTTAGTTTATGATCGAGTTATTGCAACATGAAAAATTGGTAATTATCGGCAATTATTTCAACAAATATTATTTCACGCTTCATTTTTTTTATCGCGAGAATGACACAAATACGAAAAAATATCCACTGGACATGAGAGTTACGTAAAATGGAAATAAAACAGACGATTGCAAATAGCAATTTATTCCTTAACAAATTAAAAAATAAATAAATATGTTTTTGCAGTGATGAATTTTAAACTGCCATTTGTTCCCTCAGAATTCGCTATTCGTTATTAACAATTTTTTTTCACTATTAAATGGCTAAGATATAAATCATGATTAATCATAACATAGTGTTCTAACCAGTACTATTTTTAACACTAATTACCCCAAAATACTTTAGTGATAACTTATATCTATATTCATGTTTTAGTTTTCCATTAACAGAATGTGAGGAATGTGAAGACATATCTAATGGAAAAACTTGCGTAAAATGAATATAAACATTTTTGTTGCTGTAGTAAAATTTAAACTGAATTCTTTCCTCTACAATTCGTCATTCGTAAATAAAAAAAACTAATTATTCCATTAGCACACCATCAGAACGTCAAAAACAATAACAACGGATGAACAATAGCACATCCCATCATAAAAATGAAAATAAAACGGACGATTCTTAATAACAATTAATTAAAAAATCAAAAAACCAATTATAAATAAAATTACGAAGGGAATTAATAATTCTAAACAATATTATTCCTAAAAAAGATGATCTTCCAGTGTTTCTATTATAAAAATGAAAATAAAACCGACAATTGTTAATAACCCTTCATTAACAAATCAACGAATATCTCCAGATCTTCTCCTGATAATAACCTTTAACTTTGGTTTTCTAAAAATTACACAATTAATTGCAACAAATAAAATTTAAACAAAACTAATTTAACAAAATGCCAAAGTGAATTGCAAAAAATGATTTTCCACTGTTAAATCATTGAAACGTGAAAGAGTATTAATTAATTTTAACCAATAGTATTTTTAAAAAATGTTGAATCCAAGTGTTCTCAGTGATAAATTGACAATTTTATTTGATCGTTGATTTTTGAATTTTGTTATCGAAGTGAGTGATCTCAAGATTAGACGGGTTTTCGCAATTTCCTGAGAGTCATCCGAGTTTAGGTATACGTCATGAGGCATGGGAGATACTGGTGTTAATGCTGGTCCGGTTTATTCATTTTATTAGCTAGATTATGCGTCGCTCGGGCCGGGTGCGACGCACTGGTCAAGCGCTGATTATGAGTGTATATACGCAAGTATCGCACATTCTCATTTCTCGTTTTTTTCCTCTTTTTTTTTTCAGGCCTAGTAAATACCTAGCGAGGCTTCATGCCTGCACTCGGTTAGCGTGCGATAACAACTGTTGACTCGTCGGGCGTGTTTTATAAGTTTGCATGTGTCAAAAAAATTCTATTGAATCGAAACGGTTTTGTCAACTGTTGATTTTGACTTGTCAACTTTTCGTTCTCAGTGAAGGATCGGAAATATTCAGGTACCGAGGGCTTTCGCGAGAGAACTCCGAGGTTCTGTCATTTTTTAAATAATTCATAATCATTTGTGGGTTTGTATTGGGAAATTTTGTTTTCTTGTTTGGCGACGTTCGAAATTCTTAAGAGAACGAATATTTTTTCAGTGAATTGTTGGAAGTGTTCGGGTATCGAGGGCTTTCGTGAGGGAACTTGCGATTTCTGATGATAATTATCAAATAATTATTAATCTTTTATGAGTTTTTATTGGGGAATTTTGTTTGTCGGATGTGGACATTGGAAATTCTTAACAATTATTTGTCAATTTATGGAAAAATTAAATTACGCAATGGAGTATTGATATTTCCCTAGTTACTGCATTGAAGTTGAATTATTGAAATTTTCATTCGCATTCCAATTACTCCAATTATTCAAATTCACGGACCAAAAATTGAAAAATTTCAAATGAAAAATCCCGGAGAATATTCTGCTTTTCACTGGTATTACTGCATTTCAGTTGGCGCAATTTTTAACACATTTTCCCTTTCATATGTCCACTTGTCACTTCTTAAAAGATTTTTTTCCTCGTAACACTTATATTTTTTTTTCTAGCCACGCTCGAGTTTCTCAATTCTTTAATCAGTTTTGTTTTTGCGGGGCTTCCGCGGGTGAATTATTGGATGAATTCCATACCTACTGTTTATCACGAGGAAATTATCTGCATTACACTAACAAATGTTACGTTTTCCTCGTCGTTAATGATGTCTTCATTAAGAATTAATCAGTTCTTCATTGGCAGAGGCTTTTTACGCCTTTTACCGTCATTACTTTCTTTTGTACATCTCTTGAATTTATGATGTATAATTAAAATATACTGATAAATTATCAGTGAAAAGATGAAAGAATTACGTTTCGAAGCTTAATCTGGAAGCGAATTAAAATTCGATAAAAAGTTTCAATTGTCGCCTAAATTCTATGTCCTATTTCGTAGAAATTACGAATCCAGTCAGGGCCTGATGGGTAGCCATGAACCACCTACCAAATTATATTGAGTTTCCAATAATATAATAATTAATAATTGAACCGGTATTAAATTATTAACAGTTTCAATTATCCCTTAATTTTCAATTTTCCTGTTCTCTTTGGTGAAGAGTCGGGCATATTTCAGAAAGTTTCCGCAATGAGAGAAAAAATTTTCTCTGCCGAAGATATATTCATTCTACTCAAAAAAAATCGATAATATCGATATTTTCCACCTGATAATGTAGGCGCTTCTGAGGAAATCTAGAGTTTGAGGTAAATTAATTTGTTCTGCTCGTGAAAAAATAAAGATCACCCAAAAGATTTTTTTTTTCACCTGAAACTTTTACGTGGCGGTAAAAGCTTTGATTTCCAGTCAAATATATCGTTGTTCAACTTGAGATTTGGGTTCTCGGAGCTTAATAAAAAAATATGTGTATTCTATCCAACTGGTAAATTATCGAGTAAAAAAAAATTAAACTTTCACTGAACGAAATTTTCTTCAGGGAAACAATTTTCTTGGGATGAAAACAATTCTTCCACCTGAATATGTATTTTTTCAGCAGAGCAAATTTTTTTCCCTCAGTGCGAAGAATTTAAGTTTCAATGGCATTCACGGTTACAATATCGCAAACTGATATCAAATCTCTCGATTTACAGGACATTTTTAACATTTGTTCCGTAATTTTTATTGAATATTTCTCTCCGTGAATCTACTTTTGTACTTTAAACCTTTTTCCTTGTGAACTCGCCTTTTTGCGGTCATTTATTGTGCATCCGTGAACCACTGAAGTCATCGATTTTTATTGTACAATATTGGGAGTTCATCAGAATGCCAATCGATTATAAGAAAATCCAATGTAACGTTTTCTGTCATCGGGTTATTCGGATATATATTGAATATATTATATATAATATATAGAATATATATATATGTATATACATATGCGGTTTGAGGGGGAACCGGTTGAAAAATTGGTCTAATCCAGCGAAATATAAATTCATGTTAAAGCACTACAAACGTAATTATAGGCGCGCGTTCATATCTAGTATAAATAAAAAAAAATAGATAGAAAATTTATATCAGCGAAGAGTGAAAAATTTTAAACTTTTCAACCGGATTTTACGATATTTATACGCAATTTCTGAGTAACATATTCGCACTTTCACCAGTTCTCTTGTATTTGTGTAGTGAGAAATATCTGATAGATTTTTCCTTTCATGTTTTCACAGACGAGTAAATGCCTTCTCTACTTATCGTCCATTATGTCCTCATTATAGATTAATCATAGATGTGTATTCAAGCATTTTCCTTTGATGCATCACAAAGCCTCTCGAAGTTTACCATTATTACGTCTTTTATCATCTTCTCAATTGAATCAACTGTTATAAAAATTTTGTAGCATCACTTTCAAGTTTTTTTTATTCTCTCTCAATTGATTTGATTGTGAATATTTATTGGGTACGTAATGAATACACGCTTTGACAACTGAAATCCTCGAATGTAAATGCCTTGTGCAATTATGCCTTTTGTGCAATATTTTTTTAATATTTCCACTAGAAATGACCAATTTTTCATTAAATTCGATGAATTTTGATTGCAATAAATTTCAACAAGTTCTTCTTTTCAGAAATTGATTAGTCACCTCTCGTTTGTACATTTACGATTTTTCAAAATTCATTCTATCAGAAAATTATCCACGTCACCATAACAAATATAGTCTTCTACTTATCGTCAGTTATGCCCCCATTATCGATTAATCGCGGATGTGCATTGGAGCCATTTTCTTTGTAGTTCAGCGAAAGGCTTTTAAAGTTTACCATCATTACCTTTTTTTTTATAATCTACGAAATTAAATTCCCCCTCGGCAAAGTTTTTTAATATCACCTTCGGGCTTTTTTTTATTCTTGTTTTATTTTTTTCATTCATTTTTTTTGCGAGCATTTATTGTGTGCCTTATGGGCATTCCCTTTGACATCGCCAATCATCGATTATTATTTCACAATGCGCAAATGTGTCTGCGGCTGGACAGCATTGAACTGTTACACGCAGGCAGACCTGTTGAAAATGACTCGAAATAAAATGCCAAAGCTACCAAAAATAGAGATCAATTCAGTATTTTATTTCTTGAAATTCAAAATGTTTGCAAAAAAATTTTCACTTCTCCGTAAATGGATTAGGGTCCTTTCTCCTAATTACAATTAATCTATGGGTATGATTGACCTAAAATCTGTTCCCAAGTCATAATTGAGGCAAATAACTCATCCCAAATAAGAAAGGTTACTGAAAAAAACACGAGAAACAAATGAATAATCAGCATAAATGCCGCGAAAGTCAATATACTTTCAACAAAAGAAACGAAAAAACAAAAAAAAAAAACGAGTAAGCTTTACATTTTTAAATTGTGACTGAGCCCATGAAGCCAATCAAAAACATTATTACAATAATCAAGGTCAATTTAAAAGAGAAAGAGGACTAAAAAAGCAAAAAAGGAGCAAAACGTTTCAAACAGTACCAACGGCATTATCGATTTATAATTCTCGGAATAAAACAAAGCAATCCACTTACAAGTAATATCTATATCGTATTCATCGCAGATGTACACAAATACGCAATAAAAATGAGCTGAGGACAACAGAAATACTATAATACCCGAAACATGAATAAGAAAAATAAAATGAAAAAAGGACATTCAAAAATGATTATTCAACAATTTGAGGCGAAACGCGACTAGGTGACGGGTAATTTTGTGAATTGCCCCCGGTACCGTTGTAGTAATTAGTCAACAAATTTCTGTGCCTACATAGATCGAAAATGAGCATTCTAACCTCGCGCCACTCGGTTAAAAACGCTGGCTTTCATCCTCTTGACAGAAAAATCGTATTCAACCCTCGGGAGGAAGACCAGGCGAGCGTTCTCCGCGTGCTTACAACCCTCGCCTTCGGCTCGCGTCGTAATTTTGCGCGTGAGGACGACTTGTCTACTTTTCCTCCCTAGGTGGGAAATATACTATTTCATTACGCTGTGTCGGAAAAGTAACATTTCAGTCACTCGACGCGAAGCGGAGAATACTTTTTCGACGCATTGAGATGAAAAATTTTGTTCGTAACTCTTGAAAAAAGTGGTTTTTGACTCGTGGGATTGTATCACGAGCCGAAGGTGAGTGATATAAGCCTCCCACTCGCCAAAAACCATTTTTTCTTCATACCTCGGTCGAAAGTACGTACGTTCTGCTGTGATTTTGAAGGAGAAAGTCTAACTTTTATGCATTGGTCAAGCTACACGCTCGCCCTCTACAACGGCGGGAGTAAAAAGTGATTCGTGTGCACTGATACTCAATACACAGGACTCCGATTATATTCCCTCCCTGCCAGTCGCGTCTAATTTGTTATCTCCTCCATAACCTCATAGTTTGTCACCGGTGCTAACATTTGCCAAAGAAACTAATTGAGGAAGTAATAAGTCTTCGAAAATAATTAAAAAAAACACTAAACGAAATGTGATCATCTGATGAAACGACGGACGAGGAAGAAATTTTGAAGCAGAAGCGCAAGTAATGGTAGAAACTGACACCTTGCTCAAAAAATTAGTATGTTATGCAACCAGAGTGTTTTGGATTTTTTTGCTCGTGGGAGGGTTGTGGCACGAGCCGAAGGGGAGTATTACCATCCAACGAGCAAGAAAAGCCAAAACGCAAATGTTGCAACAGAATTTTAAGGCGTAGGGTCCGAATCCCGCGATTTAACCGAGCGAAGCGAGGTTAGAATCGCGGAATTCCCGGCACGCGTGACATAAAGAAAATGAAAATGCCTTATCAAAATCTGAAGAGAGTAATAGGGTTGTATATTTCAACAATAATTTGTAGATGTATTTGATTGATGCTTGCCCCCGACCACCAGCACTCGCTTCGCTCGTGCTGCAAATGTCGGGGGAGGCATCAATATATCTTTCGATGCACAGACGCAGTTAGTCCGTACCTTCGACCGGCTATGAAGATAAATAGTATACACTACACGGGCAGATACTTGAAATCCCTGAACAGCGCGTCAGGCTGCCCGAGGCGGAGCCGAGGACGACGCGCAGTGCAGGAAGTTCAACTTTCTGCCCTTGTAGTGTAGTATGCTATTTTTCACTTGTTACGAAATATACTATTCTCTCGCTGCTGATACGTTCAGCCCGTGTCTAAAAGTGTCTTTTCGTTTACTAGTAAACGCAACGTCGAAACTTGTAAACGAAAAGACTTTTCATTTACTAGTAAATGAAAAGTCGAAACTTGTAAACGAAAAATGCCACAATTCGCCAATCGCTGAACGTAACATCACTAACAAACAATATAGTTGGGATATGCGTGCGACGGAGTGTTTTAGCTCCGGTGATTGGCAGCCCTTGGCTTCGCCTCGAGCGACCAACTTCACGCTCGTTACCACCCCGTCGCACTTGTATCGAAATATACTATTACTGAAGCAATTCGGTAATCTTCTCCGAGTGCTCAAAAATACGCGATTATATAACGAAATTTCTACTGAATTTTTCTCTCTATGCGGTCACCTCTCTATGGAGCCACGTCATAAATCCCGTTGGCTGTGAGTCACAAGCGACTGAAATAAAATCCTCAAATTCCCAGTCTCCTAATTTCCTTCATCTGCAGAAAATTCTAAATTGCAAGAGGTAGAAAAAAATTACACTCGGAAATGTATCCCTTAACATTCAACAACTTCATTACAAAGAGATTACAATATTTCAAGGCTCTCGATGTCCGCGAGCAAGTGGAGATAAAAAATTTAAGAAAAAACCAAATAACTCGGGAATACACTTCGTCACATTTCGAGTGAGTCAGAGAGCAGGCGATTCCTGAGGGACAATATTCACGAAAATTTTTCCGACGCTATTATAATGACTCTTTTTACCATCGAGTGGAGAAGAAATTCATTATTATTTGACTCATTTTTTTAATTATTTTCAAGGATTTAGTTGAAAATTCGCAATGGCTCGCGTTTTTTTGAAATGATAAAATCGGGAAGGAAAAGGGGAAAAGGAAAAGGGGCCAGTGCGATGAGGCACGTGCGGGAGAGAATTAAACGAGTGGAGATACAGTTTTGAGTGATAAAAAAAAAGTTGGATTGTTAATCGGACGATATGAACAATCATCTTCAGGTGCCGGAGCTACGGCTACCGGCTGGTGAGGGGGGTGGTAAGTCAGTGCCACCCCAACCACTGCTCCTTGTGCCCGCAAGCAGCATTCCTAGGAGACGTCATTCGTGGATATGCGGGTGAGTTTAGTTTATCGATAAGGCATTCTCGATCTCGAGGGGATGAAATTTCAATTGTGGGGGGGGGGGGAGGATAATTTGAGGGAAACTTGGAGATTGTTGGGAGATGGTTTGGAAGAAGAAACATTAAGGTATTTGAGAAGGGCGAGGCCAAAGCAGAATCCACTGATCTCTCGTGGCAAATCGCTGATCAAAAGATATTTCGCACGAGGATTTTTGATTAATTTATTTGTTTTCATTTGGAGATAAAAAAATTTAATGGAAGAAGGGCGAAAATCTCTTTTCGCCATTTTGTGGAATTTCCGGCATGACTTGGGTAATTTTTTTACTATTGATGAAGAATAATTATTTAATCTAGAATTGACTTCGTCTATAGAGGCGTCTATTTGGAAACTCAATTTTTTGTGATAAGTAGCTCCTCAGGAATTATAAATATATTGTTGAGATAAATTAGAGCACGTGAGGAATATTTTCAAAGGACGTTTTTAAAAAAAACAATTACTTTTAAATTTTGTTCTCCAACCGGTGGTTCCTCTTGCCGTTTCGCTAATAATAATATTCGCATACGGATCAGCATAATATATTTTAATAGCTCTGAGCAGATGTCGATGTTGAATGTCCCAGAAGTGTTGACAATTCTTCGAAAATATTGACTCCCCAAGTATTTCAAAGACTCGACGTTTCCCCGAGAACTCTCAAAAACTTCGTAAACTTGTCAAAGATGGAAAAAAATCTAAAAGGAGCATAAAAAAAAATCCACGGATTTCGGAATCCAGTTGCGGGCAGACCATTAAAGCAGAAGAAAAAGAATTTTACACTTGAACTTATGAAATTATCCGTCAACTTGTGGAAAAGAAGCAAACAAGTGCGCGAGTGCAAAAATTTTCTAGAAGCGTAAATGTCTTCGATTGTTCAACCGCAGGCGACTAATAAAAACTTTTCGTCTGATTTTTGTTTCAGGTGAGTCATGGAGTCCATTTCCAACTCAATGTATCCCCAGGCACGTGAGTAGCTAACCTAATACTCACATTATCATGAAAGCAATTCGACGAGTAAAAAATTCACCAGTCGTTGACCATAAATTGTCAGCCAGACAAGGAGAAGGAGGAAAATGTTTGTTTCCATTTCTTCCCCACGTGTTTATCATTAACGTCGTTCATAGAATCATTAAACGCTCTATACTATGCGAAACATATTTCCATTGAGTACTCTAAACGAAAAAAGGAAAATAAACAAGTCAGAGTTGCACAAAAAAAAAGAATTAGAAATTACTAAAAAAAAAAATACTGGATTTGCCATCCGAAAAAAGTGCACTGAGGAAAAAATCTTCTTTTCTCCCCGGCGGGAGCAAAGTACTCACTTCCCTCCCGCTACGCGGGAGGGAATTGCGACTTTACTCCTACGCCGGGGAGAAAAATCAT
>JAPYZM010002959.1:0-20996 GCA_030522845.1 Psyttalia concolor
GCGAAGAATTGCTGCCATTCGGTCAATTTTCAATATTTTTCAACCAATATTTCACAGAATATAGTTCAATTACTACTCTTTAATGTACAATAATCAGAACTAAATTTACTTTCACCGTACGCCCAAAAAAAAATCTGTAAAAACCTGTTTTTTTCTGCCTTCAAAACCCTACCCCCCCCCCCCACCCTTAAGAAATGAATTTACTTGTATTTTTCAGAAATTTGTATTTTTATTTTATTTTTGCAATTTTTAAATAGTATTTGAATGTTTTGTTTCGAATAGTTTAAAATGAAAAATCCAGTCAGTCTTCAGAATTACCGGTGGCTAATAGTTAAATAAGTTTCTCTACTGAACTACAAACAATTCTCATGGTTAAACAATGAGATTCCCGTCATTAAAAAAGCCTCTCACCCAGAGCTAAATTTAAAAAATCCTCAAAATAGAACGCAATTACCCACTCTTTCAATAAAAATGACATTCTACCGGCAGCAAGTCACATTTATTACCCTATTTCGTATCACAGAAACAGTCCAACAATGAAACTACCAGTCCAAAAGGTTCCAGTATCAAAATAATACCCAAGAATCTGAGGCGAAGTGGAAAAACCAATGAAAGTCAGCCTTTGAAGTGAAATAATAGGAGGCGCAGGCCGTTACGGAAATTAATTAAACTTCCTCCCTTCCACTTTCATCAAACCACTCGTAAGATGCTTCAGAGTGCAACGATACGGTTTTTCATTTGCTGGGTTTTGTCCCGTTGAAATTAGTCTCTGAATGCTTCCCTATTTATATTCCATTTTTACTTATGAATTACAACGCGAGTATCAAAGGGTACTCCAATGTCCGATTTTCCAGAGAAACGCTTTCCCCCGCCCTTTCCATTCTCCCTTCAATGATGAGCTTTTCAGAATAAATGAGCATTATGGTCCGTTGATTATTCGCAAGGGACTCGAGCTCAAATTGTTGAGTGCCCGAAAACTTTCATTCGTCTCCGTTGATGGTATTTTATTAATTGGAGAATTATTTCGCAAATGAGTTGGTTTCGAGAAAAATGTGAAAATATATTTTTTGTAGATAATTTGATGAACTACAAAAATGATCTTATGATATTTTTCTGTAAAACCATTTCTCTAAGAGATAATCGAGTCATAATCTAAAAAAAAAATAATGGGGTTGATTTTCGTTGTCACATTACTCGGGTAAAAAATGGTTCAATATGAAAATATTATTACACCTTTTTGATAGATCACAGAATTTTTACCAGAAAAAATGTAATGATGATTCTTCATAGAATTACTAGCTCTTGAGACAATTGACGAATAATTATATACTTTTGAAAACACTTCTTCAAAATTTTTCAGACGATCTAAAAGTGAATACTGACTTCCCAGTGAAGAGATTTACGGCTGTCCAGTACACGCAGCCAGCAGCAGCAATATCTCCATTGTCCAAGTCAACCAGGCATCTTCTTGGTCCCGAGCCAGATCCCAGGTACTTCTACACCCATCGGGCGCAGCAGGAAACCATCACCATTGACCGCGACAATCTCAAACACGGTAATACACGAGTTTCCGCAGTGTTCTTGAGCATTCCTTCTGTGCTCGTTATATTCTTCTCCCTCGTTTAATTTTCCTACATGTTGTGAATTGTTATGGTGAAGGATAATGATTATGGGTTTGCAGGTGTCGCAGCAGCCTCGAGACCAACACCAGCAACAATTCGCGTAGTTACAGCACTTCTCGGAGATATTTGTGCCGATGATAAGGACTGTACAATACCGAATAGCGAGTGTCTCAATGGTGGGTGCATTTGCTCCAGTGGATTCTCGGAGACGAGTGATCGACAGGAGTGCTTTGGTAAATAGATTTCTTGTTTTATAATGAGAGCCAAGTAACAAGATACTTCCGATGTAGAAAACTATTTTGTTGATGTAGAATTCAGTTCACAGCATCTCAATTTAAAAATTCACATCTCCCGCATCCACTTCCTTCAAATTGAATAGACATCCAACGTATTCTTCTGGTTCTTCACTTGTCTCAAATACAATTCTTCAAACACAATCACCCACTGCTTATTTTTCCATCAGCCTCAGCATTTCTCAAACTGTCTTAATCTTGCAGCGAACTACCTGCCAGTGACTCCTTCAAAAGATCTGCGAGCCTGTCTCTCCTACCCTTGCCACTCCTCCTCGACCTGCATCGATCTACCCTCCTCGACATTCGTCTGCATCTGTCGTCCAAACTACACCGGCCTCCTCTGCGACGAGGAGATCAACAAACGCGACTACGAAATTCCCTCCTTCGATGGCAAATCCTACGTCCGCATGCACCGCCTCAAGGCCTACCACAAATTCAGTATAGAAGTGGAGTTCAATACGTATGCCGACAATGGAATAATCCTCTACAACCAGCAGAAGAACGACGGAACCGGTGACTTCGTGTCCCTCGCCATCATCGACGGTTTCCTCCAGTTCCGCTATAACCTGGGAAATGGTCCAGTGATCCTAACTTCGCCGGAACGCGTCACCCCGAAGAACTTTCATCACGTGACCGCCAAGCGTTACCACAAAGACGGCGTCCTGATCTTCAACAACGGAGAGGACATCGACGGCAAGTCCCAGGGTATCCTGAAGTCTCTGGACCTCAACCAAGATACCTTCGTGGGGAACGTCCCCACGAACTACAGCAGAGTCTTCGACAACATCGGTACTAACCAAGGCCTACTCGGTTGCATCCGGAAATTGAAGATCAATCGGATATCGGTTGATCTGCATATCAACCACGACAAGGAAGTCCTCGAGACTTACCGCGTGAAAGAGTGCACGGATAATGCTTGCGCGTCCCTCCCATGCCAGAATGGCGCCACCTGTCAACCAATCTTCGAGGAGGACCTGTGCAATGGCCGAGAGTGTTCGAGCCTCAAAAGAGGAAGGGGCAAGCGAAAGGGAGGACACACAACAGCCGGAATCAATGTGGTCAAGTGTAAAGGATCGCACTGTACAAGTGTAGAAGAAAGTCCGAAGCAGAAGCGGTCGAAGAAGCGTCCGAAGAAGAAGTGCATAGGCGCAGAGTGTGATTACGATTACGAGTTGGATTACGAACCCAACTTTGAGCATGATAACTACGCAGTCACACAGTATGCACCACCGGAGTACAAGTGTATGTGTCCTCCGCAGTTTACAGGAGTGAATTGTGAAGAGTCGTTGGACCCCTGTATTGGGGAGCCCTGCAAAAACGACGGTGTATGTGACATTCTACCGCAAGGGGGCTACGTCTGCAAGTGTCCACCGGGTAGAACCGGAGAGCACTGCGATGTCCTTGATGCTGATCTGACCGAGTTTGTTGTGCCTGAGTTCACTGGTGATGGATTCATTGAGTTGGCTTCTCTCGAGGGCGTCTCCAAAGCTTTTTCCATTGAACTCTGGTTTTTGGCCAGGGCCAATGATGGACTCCTACTGTACAATGGACAGATGAACAATGGCAGGGGTGATTTTATCAGTCTGAATATGGTTCAGGGCAAGCTCGAGTTCAGATTTAATCTCGGGAGTGGAATTGCTAATATCACGTCACCGGATATCGTCAGTCTTGATACTTGGCATTGTGTGAGGATCAGCAGGCTCGGGAGAGAGGGACTGCTGCAGTTGGATGAGGGAACTGTGGCCAGAGGATTCTCGGGTAATCCGTTGACTGAACTTAATCTGGAGATGCCGCTTTATATTGGCGGGGTCAAGTGAGTATTGCATTGTTTTTTCTTTAATGTTTTAATATGCGGAATCATTGTGAATATCATTTCCTCGAGTTACATAACAGCACCCTCAAACATATACAAATTAATGAGGACTGTTGAGTCGTGAGATCATCGCTAGTGTTGTCCATGTATTTTTATCTTTGAATATTGAATTCATTCGGTTTTTTTTAAATAGAGATTTGCACAGCTGCGATGCGCGATCCCATTGCCATAAATATTGTGCCATTCTCCAATCTAATGAGTCCTTTCACAGTTTCCTCTGTTAATCCCTATTCCTCAACACATTTTTGCTAATAGCCTTTCCTAAACCGTCATTAAGACCCAAATCTTTACAATACCCTCATTTCACCATTGATAATTCTGTCCAATAACATGAGTCCATTCCGACAGTCTGGTGTCAACACCACGGAGGGCCTCTGACGTAGCAGGGCCACGTGCGTTCTAATTCTCCCTCTCTTGCACGCTGAAAATTTCCCAACGCAAACCAATCCGAGCCCTTGGCACCCACACCAATCCCTACGCTCCTTACTCTATCCAATCCTAATAGTGTCAAGGGTCATCCCTTTCACCGTCCATCAACCACTTCAAAAGATTCACCAAATTTCCCTCGCACGTGTAAGTTGCGAATTTTCCAATTTTCCAGTAGTACATAGTTATTATCCAGCCAGTGTTATTCACTATTTGTGTTTTCATTCAGTCCACTTGTTGCTGCCAAATAAAGAATAAACTTACTTTATGCAATTAAATCAAACATCATTATTTTTCGAATCTCGTGGCAATATCCAGACAAGGCAGACCGCGGCGTTTGGAAGTATCTCCTACGATACATGGACTTTTGGACCGACCGCGAATGAAAACCCATTCATAGCAAGTAGTCTATATTTTTGCCGTTTAGGGGGATGAAATTAACATGTGTACTCTTTGAATTTTATAGACATTGGAGAGAAGTTCATCGTTTCGCAGGCGCACGGACGGGCTTAGTGGGTGCTGTTCAGAGATTAATGGTCAATGGGAAAACCTTCCAGAATCTGGCTGTAAACTTCACACAACACAATACGGAAGTGTACGATGGCTTGCCATGTCCCAGTAACGAGAATCCCTGTCACAATGGGGGTGTGTGTTTGCCATTGCTGAATAGCTACCTCTGCAAATGCGCTAGTGGTTACAGTGGACTTCACTGTGAATTCTGTAAGTTTCTCATCAACCAAGCTACTTTATGCTTTCTGCTGGTATTTTTGCAAACTAATGGAGAATAGTAAAATCTTCACAATTTTTTTTTATATATTGCAGTCATGGGATTCGACGTCTCTGGAGGGGAAATATCAGACAGACCTGTAAGATTCGACGGTGATAATTTTCTCCAGTTCAAACATCGTTATAATAGAAGGTCAGTATTCACATTCTCATGAGATTTGTTTATGAGAGCTTACGCCTGCTAATACGACTAACAAAACTGTTACTTGAATTGTCAATGTAGTACTAACACAACTAGCAGCACCATAACATCTACCACTTCCGAATACTACGAAGAGTCTTACTCCGACTATGAATTTGAAGAAGACCTCGATCTAGAATACGATAATTACGACTACTCAGAGTAAGTGAACCTGTTCTGAACCTACATTTCCTTTGAATGACTTGAGAACGCATTCCATAAGTGTTTGTGAATTGTAAAGCTTAAACTGAGTCTGTTAAAACATAGAATAGCTCTCGACATTCTACTCTAAGTCTAACCATTTCGAAGATATTCGCAAACAATCAGTTTGGTAGGCAGCAATGCATACAATCCGAACCAAGAAAATTAGACATTTTAGCTTCTCTGAAGAACAAATGGAGATTCTAATCGCTATGAGAAATATGAACGAAAAGATATCGACGTAACAGGGGTTTCTACCAAGTGCCCACGTTCTCCTGCACCTTGCCCAGATATAAATTTAATATGTGCTTCAATGTCGATAAGGTTAATTTCAGTGATTATTGTGGATGATTATTCAGTGTTGAACAATCATTCATTTGCATTCAGTGTATGTATGGAAAGTAACAGGTCCACGGCAGGGAATTTTACGAGTGAAATTTACATTACATTGGGATCGGATACGTCGTAAATTCCAGATATTTACCATGGATGAGAATTAAATAAATGGAATCCTTAGCACTAAAAAATTCACTAAACTTTAAGATAAATTGAAAAAGGGACTGAAAGAGCGCTACGTATATTTCATGATGAGTTTCTCCTATCGGAGTTCCGTCTGTAACTTTGCAAATATAAATGCCCATTAGTTGATTTGAAAATGAAATTCTATATTTGTCTCACAATTCCATCGAATAGAGATGTTGATTTTACCATTACATCTATAATCGCCAGACCCGTTACTCTCTGTTTACTAATTCTGATGAGAGTGCTAGAAACTCCAGTGGATGCCCCTGACACCCAAGAAATTATTTATTAACTCTTTAATTCATCGAATCCTAACCAGAACAACATAACAAAATTCCTGAAAAATAGGAGACGCTTGGAATTAACTATTCGCTTCTACCACATTTAGAATTTGCAATGGAAAACAATATTTATCGAGTGTTATGTTACATTTATTTAATCCTGAAGTATAACTCGTAGTTCTAAATGACCGTAAATTTGACTACAAGAAGACGCATTTGGTCTAGTGGTTAGCATGCTCGCCTCAAGAACAAGGCGTCCCGAAGTGCGGGGTTTCGAATCTCGGCGGTGGAAAGATTTTTCATCGTCGGAAATCAAAACTCAGCCTGTGGAGTCTCTAGTTATAAGTTAGCTAGCTGGAATCCGGGTAGGGAATTAGGCTGGGGTACCGCGTAGGTACAGGGACGGGAGTGTAAAAGACCGAAAGTCTGGCACCACTCCCCCGAAAATTTGACTAATCAGTTAATGTTTTAGATTTACCCAGGTTAAGCTAAATCCCTCAACACTACCTGCTTCTCAATACAATATCTAATGATAATCAATTATTCTCCGCAGACGAAAAGGCCAACAGTCAAATAAATTTGAGCTACGCCTCCGCACGATTCACCCGAACGGTCTGATTGCCTGGATCGGTCGTGGAAAGCTGGAGCACCTAATTCTCTCCCTCGAGGAGGGCTACGTCCTCCTCACCTACAAAGGCAAACACGATCACGTGACACTAAAATCTCGGGAACGGATAGACGACGGACTATTTCACCACATAAAAGCAGCTCGCAAAAAGCGAATGACGATCATTCAAATTGACGAACAGCCAGCGACAAAAGTATCTACTGAAGCGACTCTCCTCACGACAAACGGCAAACTCTTCGTGGGGGGAAAGCCCGGTCACGAGGGGGTTCGTGGCTGCGTGACAGACTTCATAATCGACAAACGAAGACTGCCCCTGGCACGACGGAAGATTGACTTCTGTCACGACAACGATGTATGATAGTCAACAACTACTCCACTCATTCCTAGGTAATGAGACGTCCAATAGTATTCTCACTCAAGTACAATTAACAAATGACGAGAGACACTTGAAGAGGGAAAACTCAACCCAATGAAAAATAATTAATTAATTAATTGATTGATAATTAATTGTTTTTGGCCATGAAAAACAAAGACATTCGTCGGGAGTTGAACCTGGAATCTTTCGATTACAAACACTGCGCCGTTACCAGTAGACCTTACAGGAAGGCTTGCCCAGAAATTAATTAATTGATGATTAATTGAACTGCTGAATCGATTGTTGCAACGAACAATCACACGGTTAAAATAATTGTGAAGTGTTTATGTGGAAGATTTAATAAACTAAGTGCTACATTTTCATCGAAGGACAATAATATATTTTTAAGAGATGCGTAAAGAAACGAAGAGTAATTAATGATAAATTAATGATAGATTATCTTGAGGGGGATTACGTATGAATTAATGATCTGCTTGATTCTTCGCACGTGACCGTCAGGCACTTTAAGGTATATCAAGACTGATTATTGCGAAGATACTTTGATTCTATTCTCATGGAGATGATTATCATGGAGTAATTATATGAGTAATTTGGTGTTATGTTTGAGTGTAAGGTAGAGAGGTTTAATATTATGATAATTGATAGATAGAAAATATGTATTTTAATGGACTGTTGAGTTATGCCAGTAGATGATGAATATTGTTTGAGGTAGCTGAAGCTTTTTATAAATGCGCAGGACATATAGAGATATCGCGTGTGATGAAATTTCATAGAGATTTCAAGTTCTATTGATTTCTGTAGAATTATTTACTATTTTTTCACTGATTTTATGAAAAAATTCTCCAGTCTATGGCTGCATTTTTCTCGATACAATTGTTTACAAAGACAAAAAGGAAATTGTGGAAATAATAGTCTTTTCGGACGGTTCTTATGAAAAAATTTCAATAGAAAAATTGGAATTGGAAAAATCTAATACATCCTATTTTTCTCAGAAATAATTTCTATTGCAAATTCCCTGTAAAAAAAAAGCAAATAAAATTGCGAAATTTTTTAAAAGAAGAGATTAAAATCTCGTAGAATTTCTGATGGACCTCTCTTAGAAATCCAATTGATTTTTTTTTTAATTTAATTCTCTCGATTTTTCTGTGAAGTTTTGTCGTTCGTGATATGCGATGAATTCAGCAGTGAAGTTGTATAAAAATGACGATCAGCGATATTTTAAAATTATCCTCCGTTTCTTGGGGCTTCACTTCCGAATTCCATCCATCAATTATGGATATGTAACATTCCATTTATTGGACACCTCGAGATTAGGAATATAAAGATAAATAAATTACTGAAATCGATTAATTAATAATTAAGAATTAAGCATACGCATGGCGATAAGAAGATTGAGTATAAAACTTATTAACCGTTAATGAAAAATTGTATAACGAATTCAGTGAAAGTGACTGAGAATTTGATAATTGAGTGAAACAATCCTAATTTGTCTATTCGCCTTTTCCTTTACTATAAATCTGTTATTTTCACAATTGTAATCAACGATTGACCACTCAATTAACGAATAAGGGAGTGAATGTAAGAATAAGGAAAGAGTAACCATATCTCACAGAGTATGTACATAATCGTAATTTCTTCTACCACTCGTGAATTTCCTCACTACTGCGTGAAATTAAATTGTGCTAATGTTGTTAACGACCTAAACGTAACTCACAATTGGGCCTTTTAATGTCATCCAATTTTTGTATATTTCTCCGATGATTCTAGCTCTTCCTGTTTTATATGATTTGCCATAACTTTTTGTTTTCCGTATTTGTTGAGATTCTATGAAATTTTTCGCCGGACAAAATTTTCCTCAAATGAAAAATGAATCGGCGAATCTCAAAGTGTATCTCACTTTGTTAAAAAAAAAATGAATATTTTATTTAATTAGAATTATGAAACAGAGAGAATATTAAATCGAGTGCGGTAATATTTTTGAAAACAGCCATCGTTTAACGTTCCCTCTTTTTCTAACATAAAAACATATACTATTTTTCAAAATTAGTGTTTGGAAAAGCCATCCGAATATCAATTCGATTCAATTAATCGATTTTTTTTCCTTTTAGACGATAACTTATATTTATCGATTACCAAAAAGAAAAATTTTGTCCGAGCAACGAGAGTCCGTCTACCATTTGTTGGCATCAGGAGTGATATCATGAGATGAAAAGAGTGAGACAATTTCCCTAAAATCTGATACGACTTTTTTCTGAATGTAATAATTGAAAAGAGACTCCAAGCATTACAGGAGATTTTATCGTGGACTAGTCCGCACTCTTTTCAGCCCGGAATTACTTGAATGATTCGGTAGGAAATAATTCACAATTGTATACGTTTGGAATAATGGGGCGAGGCGAGGGCGTTACGGGGGTATGAGGTGAAGTGATTTCCAGATAAACCCTGATATTTTGTTTTTTGTTTAATGATGAAAAGTTGAGATTAGGAGACGCTTTGAGACAGTACACAAACCCTGCGTAGTTTGTAGATGTTGCGAAGTAGATTATGCGTCCATCAGGTGCAAACCCTTGAAAAAAATGTTTTCTCTGTTAACCAGACGGTAGAAAGAACTTGGAAAATTATTTTTGGACTTGTTAATTGAATTTTTGTTGGACAAAGTCGTATGAAATTTCTTGAATCATTTCACTGAAACGCACATATCGCAATGATTTTAACGACGATATTATTATAATTTGATTTCATTATCGATTATCGAAGCAACCATTTGAAGAAAGAGTGAAAATTCCAATTGAAATGAATCTCACATATCTATCATGAGACAAATCCGAAACTAAAGCTACAAAATTATTGAATGCATTTTTTTATCGGGACTTTTACTCCTGGATTTTTTACATCGAACATATCTAAATGAATTACCTACATATCGTATGGCCAGTAATATCAGTCTACGATGGACAGATCAGCGAGGGAATGCCACGAATTCGGCTGAAAATGCACAAGTAATTTTAGTAAGAAAAGAAGAAGTTTTTGTCTGTTTAATTTAGTTGTTAAAGTGAATATTGTCCTTGAAGGGGAGGATTCTTTGATCTACACGTTAGGACTTTTGGAAAATGAGGGGTTATTCACTCCACGATTGACTCCACATATTTGTGTTCTTTTTTTGGTGATATCTCCTTTAATAGTTGTAATTTAGAATGAGAGCTTCCATTTGACCTTCAGTTCAAAACGGATTTTTTGGAAGGTATTTTTAGATCTATTCGGAAATCGGGTAAAGCCTGAGATTTTTCCTGATAACTTCTGATGAGGAATTTGGGAATGATTAATTCTTCAGTTCATAATTCATGTAGATCTATTGATAATACCAATCAATTCCTCATAATTGAAGTTTTGCTTTTAAAGAAAAGAACAATAAATGTTTAACCATGAATCGTCTATAAAAAAATCGATAACCAGATATCGAATAATTTATATAATTTATTTACAAAAAAAAAGTTTTTAAGAGTCATTTTTGATAATTATCTATTTTTTATGTACCTCCCATTTATCCATTTTTCGAAATATTTTTAGATAATCCCATAATTTTGCATGAAATGGTGAGGATCAAATAGCATGAATACATCTAATTCGCTTTTGAGAGTGAGTCGCCCCTCAAACAAAATCGAAATTTTATAATTTTTAGGGACGATTTTAGTGAAATTTCTAATCAGAATATATTGAGCAGAAATAGTTTATAGACTGACAATTTTCGAGTTATGTACAAGTAGAAAGGATTAGTGCAAAACATTAATTGTTTATTCTTTGTTTTGTCTATTCCATAATGGGGAGCAATACCCACAAACGAATATCTTTGAAATGAATATTTAACTTGCAAATTGGACGTGCAAAGTACAAATTTTTGTTTTTACAAAACAAATTCCATTCTAACTGCCAAATCTACTTCTTACAGATCCAATAAAAAAATACCTGCAATTGTTAGTTAATATTTTTTCTCAAAAATTAGTTAAAAAAAATTATAGATGCAAAATTGACTACAGTAAACAATTGTTCAAATTTTAATCGTCTAAAGGGAAAACATACAGTTTGCAATTGATTTTATCTCACAAATTTGTAATTTTCATTTTTAACACATGAATGGGAAATTTCCCGAGAATCGTCCCTCAACAGTCCCCTCTCTAATCAAATTCGATGAATCTCTCTTGAACTTTATTCGAAGCGCTTGAGATGGCCTGAACTAAAACCTGAGAGAACCTGGAAAACTCAAACTTCGAAGAAATCTTTGCATCTTCGCGCGTCTATCCCAAAAAATTTCTTCGAATTTAAACTGCCAACTTAGTCCTGATAATGTGACTACATCTCCGAAAATTAATTAAAAGAGACAAGTGGAGAGAAGTGTGAGCTGAGTCTATGCCTCGTTTAAAAATCATGATTACACGGCGTTTGGAACTTTTATAAAGTTCGTTTGTGTAATTGTTACCTCTGCGCGAAGGTTTTACACCTCATTAGTTTTTTACTTTAATACCGTCATACTGTGACTGTAATATTTGAAAGAATTTAAATTCTACTGGAGCTATACATTATGTAATAATGCGCATTGTAATGTGAACTGTATATAAATATATAAATTATGCAATTACCGATGTTTTTGTTAATTGAATGTCATTTCTTATATTCCATATCCTTTCAAGCTGATTTCAGAAGGATGTTTTCAATTTTTTTTGTATTGGAAATGAGTAAAATGAGAGAGAAAGAACGAAATTATCTAGAGGAACATTTTGAAAATAATATTCACCCAGAGATTTCGAAGATCTTGAATGGAGACTTTGAGGAAGATCAAATGGAGATTTTCTAAATTAAGAAGAAAATTAAATGAAAAAACAATCGACGTATTTCATAGATGAATGAAGACAACAAAAATATTCGATAATACCTTCACAGTGCTCCAAAAATTAGTTGACAAATATTTATGATAATGGGAAAAACTATTTCTGGGAAATGACTCGTTTATGAGCGGTTGTACTGCAAACTCGAGAGCGGTTTAATCCGAATCATGTGTTCAAATTGGAAGGAAGGTTCGGTCCTCTAGTATCATAAACTTTTCCTCCAGTTTAAAAGAAATATTTAGCGAGGTCGTGCAAACTGTTTGTTTGATCTTTCCCATATTCCGATAAATGCTAATAAACAAAAGAAATTAATAACAGGAACTAAATAAATACACAGAACTGTTCGATCTTTTATGTAAAATTTATGGGACAGAGGTCTATATCACATATCACAATTATCGTTTGTCATTTGACAATATTTACAGTAGTTTCATTTGCACCCACGCACAAAATTCATCCACACATTTTTACATTTTAGAGATGATTCATTGTCAATGAACGTCTTTTTTCGCGTCCTCTATCTTTTGTTTGAAGTACGCCCGAATTTCCGCGATGGGTTTCACCAGGAATACTGGAACGTTGTCATCTCTTCTCTAGAAATAAATAAATCAATACAAGAACAAATTAATTTACGTTTCGTTTTAAACAATTCCATGATTTCTGGACTAGTTTTCGCAAAATATTTCTAAATTTAGGAAAATATGGTGAAAAATCTATCATAAATCTAAAATAAATCAATAGATGCGAGTGAAATAAGAAATTTTTTTGTTAATGCAATTCAAGAAAGAGTTAGAAAACATTCGATAATTCTGGTTCTAATGGAACCAGCTGACAGTTTTGATGAAACAATTTCAAAAATTGAATTTATGATGTAAACCTTGAATTGTTTCTTTTTATTCTTTAGATTTCTAACAGGACAAGTGCCATATTAAATTTATATGCATGAATTTCGATCTCTTCTTCAAATTATAATTTCGTTTGCGATGAAAAAACCTCAAAAGTTTTTATTTCACTCTTCAGATTTTTCTGTGAGCATTCCAGCTGAAAATCGATATTCAGTGAATTCATTAATAAATAAATTTCATTACAAAGGAGAATTTCATAATGTCCCTTGCCCGCAGTTTCGCTCGCCATAAAGAGCTACTGGAAAAAAATCGCCCAAATTTTCTATCTAAGCAACTGAACGTGAGCCCCCCACCCATCAACCAATCAATCAATTGTGGATTATCTAGATCATCAATTGAATTAAAGCCATAAATACCTGGAAGAGCACCTCGCCTTCGAACTCGACCATCCCCTGCTTCCTCGCCCTCAAAAGAAGTCCCACACACTTATCACTAATGGCAACGTAAATATTGAACAAATCCCCAAACGTAATCCCCATTATTTCCGGATGGTCTTTGCACGGAGTACCATTCTGCTGAATTATTTCACAAAGCTCCAGCATCTCTCGTAGAATATGTGCAGTCGCTTTTCGGCCACGTATATCGGACAATGAGCCAGCCGCTGGCCTTCCATATTCTTCCTTTGAAAATTTTGGTCTGTCCAGGTTTAGTCCACTGCTAAACGGATTTCTACTTTGGTTCGCCATATGGCTTGTCGCTTGCTGGTTGAACATTGCGACTTTATCGCTTAATGACTCCTGGAAGGCAGGAAACAATGAAAAGATGAATATTCAGAATATTTTATATTCAGATGGATGAGAAAAAATGAAAAATTAATGTTGAGACTTCAAAAATCTAAAATTGAGACTTTCAAAAATTTCAAGTTGACACTCTCAAAAGATTAAATAGAAATTTTTCGATTGAATAAAGTTCAAACGATAATCATGAAATACTTGTTATTTTTAACGTCAACGATGAACTAAACGGAATTTGTGACTGAAGGAATAAAATGGTAGAAGGCCACGAGTTTTTTTTCTTTATATAATTATTTTAATGATTGAAAATCGTGAAACAATGTTAATACAGTTCCACTGTGTCAAGTTGAACTGTTAAAAAAAGATTTCAAACATTTTTCTTTTAGACTTTCCCTTTTCTTCGAAGGTATTCGAGAAGTAGACACTTATCTTCTTTCAACACTTCCTGTCTCCTTCTAAGAATGATCTTTCAATTGGAAAATAAACCGGAAACTTCGATTTTGTTTATTTATTCACATCCGATGAATTCATATGCAGCGACTGAGGAGAAATGTTCTCGAGAAATGTAAACTGTCTCGCGTGTTTCATGTGTCAAGTAGGTGAAGAGAGTATTTGTGGAGCTTCTAATCCCCGGTAATGACCCATCGACCTTGACAAACCGTCTTGATGTTTCAATGATATCCATCCCCTCCGATTTCTCATGAAATTGCCCCCCAGGTGGTTCACGGACCGAATACGACATGAATTTGTACTTTGAGAACGTAGTCATTTTTAATATGTGAATATAAAATTAAACGTCACCGTAGAAAATTGATTGTTTGACAGTAATTTTAAGGATACTTTTTTACTAATCCAGATAACAATTTATGACATATGACACTGGCACACTGAGCGAAAAAACGTTTTTTGAGAAGTATATCTCCTCTTATGAAGAAAATTTTAGCTCAAACATTGACAACAATGTAATTTTTTGCCCTGAGAAAAACAAATTTCGTCAAAAAAATTCATACTTGTTTGAAAGTCCAATGGTTTTTTTAATTAGAATATCATGAATTTGGAACTGCAATATATTTTAATAATGTGAACCGATTGAACTGAATTCGGAAAAGCACTTTCTTACAAAAATTTTTGAAAAAAAGTTCTAATGAATTTTCGTAAAACAAATAAAGGCATTCTTCGACGGGCTTAATGAATATAATTTGATGGGAAGACAAAAATTTTAACAATTGGTAAAAATGAAATAATTCATTAGAAAAGTTAACGACTTTAAGAAAAAAGACGAGAATATTTTTTCCTGTCAGGTAAATCTTCTATGTTCCAAGGAATTTTCTCACAGTGTGACACCCATGAACGATTTCACAACAAAGTAATGTAATTCCTGAATAACTACCACTGCAATGATAAATCACACCCCGAAACTCGCTGACTCCCAGATAAAACACTCAAGTACTTCTCGATTTATCCGAGAACACGACAGCTCGACTGACACCCGTCTTGTGAATTGATTTGACCGGATGAATCGGGTGAATCTACAACGACCGCAGGACAAGGAAATGTGCGTTATTTGGATGTCATCCAGAGATTCCTGAGTATGACCCTGATCATACAACACAAGTCGTGGCATTTTGTCAAGTTAATAGCATCTATGACGAGTGAGTACATTCTATTGACACGTGAACACTGCACGAGACTGTGAGACTTGGATTCATTATTATACTATCGCTAATTCATTCAGAAAGTCAGTACAATACATTGTACATTGTGTAAGCCCTCTTTTCAATTTTGAAGATTATTTAGCTTATCAAAAGAAGACTCGGTTGAAAGGAATTTTTAATGAAATTCAGTGAAAAACGTTCACATGGCGAATTACTTTTTTCATCCTCATTTTCGTTCTCAAAGACAATAATTTAATAATAAATAATGAATTAGTATTTAAAAATTTGCTATTTAAATTTTTAACTAGAAAATGAGATTGTCAAAGCGATTTTCGGAAAATCATTTCAGAAAAAATATCCAATCTTTCTCAAAAATTGTTCTCTCTTCTTCCAATTCCCTTCGCCACCGTCCCTCATTATTGTCAATTAAAATAAACAATGAAAAAAAGAAGTAATCGAGAATGTATTGAGTGTCCAAAATTTTTTTTCAATTACCTAATTATAAATGTTTGAATTTAAAGATAACGAAAAAAAAAATTACATCAAGAATTGTTTCGCAATTCGATTATGTTTAAAATTGATTAGTTAAAAAAAATAAAATTCATACTTACAAACATCGCTGTAGACATTCTGCTGTTGAAAAATAATCACAGGTATAAAAACTTTTGTCCTCGATTGTAAAACTATTGTCTAGTTCAAATAGCTTTGAAGTTAAATTGAATAAATTGAAAAAAATACTGAACAATTGATTTGGAATTAATCCACAGACTCAGCGCCAAAAGATCGTATTATGCTGACTGATACTTCAGTACGGACACCGCCAGAGAGACGCGAGTCTCGTGAATAAAGCGTTCCTCCACTGGTCCGTTCTTTATATAAATCCGACCGTGTGGCACACGGAGACCGTGGATTTCCTGTCTTTCGCAGACCCGCGAAAATATTTTCCTCGACTCAGTGTCTTTTCCATGCCAATTTCGAATATTGGCGGCTCCTCTCCCCCGCACACTTATTTGGTTCATTGCCAGTTTCAAGTGCCGGACGAGTACCTCATTGAATGCGGTTATAAACCAAATAATGCGCGTGTTAACAGAAGATGAGGAAGAATGGAGGTGCGAGGTGATGGTCTCATCTGCTTCCTAAGGAATTTAATGATCGATGAAAATATTTTGCGTTGCCATAATTTTTGCCAAACCCAAACAAAGAAAGGTTTGTTTCGATATTTCAAAGATCTTAAATTGGCAAATAATAATTTTTGAGTCTCAATTTTAAATAGCTTTGAAGTTGGTGCTTTCTTTTGGACGTCTCACTTTTAATTTTCTGAAAGTCTAAATAACCAAACGGCCGTAGTGATATGGCAGCGAGTATGTGACAATGGCCTTTTTTTCGCCTTTCTTTGTCATCAATAATGATGGTATGCTTCCGAATGAAATCAATACAGTTTTTTTTTCCTCCAGTTTTTCTTCTATTGACTGAAATATTGACTCGATTAATATGTTCTAATGATTCAAGATGAAATGTCATGTGTGTCATTAGTAGAATCATCGCATGAACTGTGTTTTCAAATGATCAAGACTTGGCAACGAAGTTTCGTGGTAAAGGGACGGTGAAATTTTCAAAAGGTGAGAAATCACCAAAATTAGGAAAGTCACAAGGGGATGATCGAACTACCAAACGAATAATCTGATTGAGTCTATCTTCAATACGAACCATCTTAGTACTAAGGGGAGACTGCATGCCAAATTTCAAGTTGATACATCGATGTTTGCGAAGGTGAGAGTGCTAACAAGCATTTTTAAGAAAAAACAGAAAAATGGAAATATCTCGAAAACTTTGAACGGACCGGTATATATATATATGATTGTTTGTTATAGCAGACATCAAGATAAGTATGTTAAAAGAAGAAAAATGTCAATCGGTTGAATAGTTTTTGAGATAATCAAGAAATTAGATTCGGATAAAAACGTGAATATCTCCCAAACGAATTATCCGCTTGAGCCCATCTTCAATACAAACTATCCAAGTGCTAAAGGCAGACTGCGTACCAAATTTCAAGTTGATATGTCGATTTTCACGAAAGTGAGAGTGCGAACAAGCATTTTTAGCAAAAAGCAGAAAAAATGAAATATCTCGAAAACTTTCAATGGACCGTGTATAGATTTTGATTGTTTGTTATAGCTCATATCAAGACGAGTATTTTGAAAGAAGAAAAAAGTTAATAGGCTGGACACTCTTCGAGATATGGGCGAAAGAAGATCAAGATACGAATGCGAATCTCGCAAAAACGGTTCGTTCGATTCAGCCGAAACTTGGCACCGAGTTAGCGGTAATAAATAACAATAATATCACGAAATTTCAAATTTTTCTGAGTCATTTTAGCGGTGTAATCGATCAATTTTCAAAAACTTGACCACCAGATGGACATCCGCCTATGCACACGGGGTGCTCAAACTTCGTATTTTTACGTTTCAGATCATTCTACATTATTTCCAATGACAATTAGCAAATGTGAAAGTTGAACGATTGCAAAGCTTCCATCCGGAAGCAAAAAGTGTGAACAGTTCTCTGAAAGATTGGGACTTGAGAAGAAAAAATCATGAGAATTCCAAAATTTTATTAGTTTTCTTACCTAAGTCGCATGTGAAAAGAATAAAATTCAAAAACAGCGGGAATTCCATCTTTCCTCCACCACAGAGTTAATTCCGTATTCCCCATATCTCTGAATCTCGATTACACATCCGGGCATAATTCCACCCGGATTCAACCCAAATATAACTCAGCAATAATCTCTTAATCGCAAATCACGCATTCCTCTAAAATTAAAACCTACTAAATTATTCGACAGTCCTATCATCTCGAATTAGGATTGCAATTATTTTAGGCACATAATATCGTTCCACCCCGTGACAGAAGAACTTAAATAGACCCTCAACTTCCGGTGGCGAGTATTATTGAGTAAGGTTCTCCGCGATTGAAAAAATTTTTCAACTAGAAAATTAAAGAAAAAGCTCCGGAGTCATCGGGAATTTCTCGGCACGTGTCTAGCCTAGCCGGGAACCAAGAAATCTCTGTCCAAAATATCCCCTCGGTCTATAGGTACACTCGTTACCTGTCATGTGTGATCTATGAGTCAGATTAAATCGACCTATCTTTAATTCCGCAGTCTGCGGTTGGGCTGGATTGGCACGCGTGCAAAAATCCACGAATGATTTTTCAGCGGCGCCACAGGATTTGAATATTTTTTTCGCTGACATTCCGGCAGGAGTCTGCGAGGGGAATTACATTATTCGCTTACAAAAATATAAAAAATACATATAAATTTATATTTTACAACAATTTTATGTATCAAATATCAATTTAAATTATATAATACATATTTTTTCATCACGCTGTGCGTCGAGTGACTGAAAAGTGCTTTTTCGACACATTGAGATGAAAAATATGGTTCGTAACACGTGAAAAAAGTGGTTTTTGACTCGTGGGATTATATCGGCTCGTGATATAAACCTCCCACTCGCCAAAAACCATTTTTTTTCACTTGTTACGAAGTATACTATTTCCGTGAGAAAAATGACACGTTAAATTCGGCAACCTTTTCGTGAATTGTGCAAAATATTTTAAAATGTTCAATACTTATTACATTACTACTTACATTACATTATTTTTCATTTGTATTTTATTAAAATCCCCTGGATTATTTTTTAACTATAAATACCGGTCTACTGAATAACGAGATCGTTGTCCTTACGAAAACAATGGAGAGAATTAATCCATTAAGAGCAACAAAAAAAAAATCTCAATATCGAACAAAAATATATTTTAAATGAATTTTTAAAAAGCCACTGATTTAATTAAAAGAGAAGAACTGTCCAATACTTTTTCAACTATCTAAGAAATAATTAGTTCCTGAAAAAACCGCTAAATTTTTCTTTGTATGTTGAATAAAATTCCTCCTCGAACAATCCGTCGTTGCATTCCAAAATAACCAAAAATTTAAGAACATAAAAATCAAGAAGATATGAACTCTCTTCAGTAAAAACTTACACCCCGGATTACCTAAAAAGGACAGACATAAACGTCTGGTTTACGCTACTATGTTTAGCCGGAAGTACGAAATTAGCTCAGCTTTGCGTCGTCTCAGGCTGAATGAACGCTACGTCATTGGTGTATACCGGCATACTGTAGTAATCCAAATTCCTTCGGGGATACTCACACGTCGGGAACTGAAACAAATCAACAGAGACGATTATCCACGTCCACGCAGAACTCGCTAGCTAACCATTGACAAATAATAACACATGCGTCAACAACATATTTCTTGATTTAGAACGGATCAACTCTTCGCTTCTACCCGAATACTTGATCGAAGCATCTGAATGGCCAGTGAAATTCCCCTCGACAATCATGTCCACTGAGAACAGTTAAGTCGCATGAAACGAGATTGTTCAATTATTATCCCTATTCTTTAATCATTTACAAAATACAGTAACAGTTGAGAAACCTTGGAGTAAGCAAAGGATTCCGCCTTTCCTGTCAGTAACTAGAATTAGCCCGAAAAATCAATAGAATTCTTTTATAAAATTTTCCATGTTTTTAATCCAATTCGAATAATGTTTATAGAAACTTTGAAACATGAAAGTGAACGCAACTCAATCGTTTCTAAAAAATCTCCAAAATTTTTCGTAAAATATATTTTTTCTGTTACAATTCCTCATATTTCAATCCTCTTCGTTAAAATACCATTGCCACAAGTTTTATCAACACAGAAAATATGAGATAACAAAATTGCTGAAAGAAGCCAAAAAAAGTTCACCCGAGAGGCGCGCGAAGCCATTAATATTTTTGTCTCCTCCCAGATAATTTTTAACTCTACGCAAAAGTGGAAAAACCCATTACCCAACTAGACAATAAAGCGAAAATAATAGCGAGAATAATTTCGCTGGTGGGAAGAAAGCCTCGTAATAAAGTGCGCATCATCCACAGTACATTTGGCACGAATTATAGAATCGTGGGGTAATTAGGCGTGTCTGTGTGAAAATCCAATATTTCACTATTTCTCAAACCTGAGAATTAAGCTCAATTCATGATTCGAGAATTCCAGTACAAACTGTGTAGCGTGAGTCCCGGAAAAAAAATCCCCGGAAAAAAAATCCCGGAAAAAAAATCCCGGAAAACAAATCCCCGGAAAAAAAATCCCGGAAAACAAATCCCCGGAAAAAAAATCCCCGGAAAAAAAAATCCCCGGAAAAAAAATCCCCGGAAAAAAAATCCCCGGAAAAAAAATCCCGGAAAAAAAATCCCCGGAAAAAAAATCCTCGGAAAAAAAATCCCGAAAAAAATATTCCCTGATTTTTACCCCTGTGACCCTTCGACACAAGGGTCACAAGGGGCCACCTATGCGTTATCACAAGGGTCACAAGGGGCCGCCTATGCGTTATCACAAGCGTCACAAGGGGCCGCCTATGCGTTATCACAAGGGTCACATGGGACCGCCTGAAATCCGGGGATTTTTTTTCCGGGGATTTTTTTTCCGGGGATTTTTTTTCCGGGGATTTTTTTTCCGGGGATTTTTTTTCCGGGGATTTTTTTTCCTGGGATTTTTTTTCCGGGGATTTTTTTTCCGGGGATTTTTTTTC
>JAPYZM010002960.1:0-12323 GCA_030522845.1 Psyttalia concolor
TCGTAACACGTGAAAAAAGTGGTTTTTGACTCGTGGGATTATATCACTCGCCTTCGGCTCGGGATATAAACCTCCCACTCGCCAAAAACCATTTTTTTTTCACTTGTTACGAAATATACTATTTCATCTCAATGTGTCAAAAAAGCACTTTTTAGTCACTCGACGCGAAGCGCAGAGTGACTGAAAAGTTACTTTTCCGACAGAGCGTGATGAAAAATAATATCCAAGCCTCGACATGGAAAACAGATTACTCTCCCCCACGTGCTTGCAATCCTCGCCTTCGGCTCGGAAGGCAATTTTGCACGTGGGAGACGATGATCTGTTTTCAAGACTCGAGCGTGACATGTACTATTCTCCAATGACTCTTGGTGTCTAGACTCCCGTTCGACGGTTTCCGAGAGATTAAAAATCCCATGCCCCAAGCCGGACTCTTGAACACGCTCCACGCGGGCTCCACCGTCCGGCTGTGCCCCTTAACCAACTCGGCCACCGTCGTGGTGAATGATCGTTAATATTTTCAACCCATTATTAATTGGGAAAACTATTAGAAATGTGATTAATTGATTAATTTATAAATTAAAGAGTGTTTAGAGTCTTTGGAAAATTTGTCAAAAAATTCATTGAATCCGCAGGTGGAGGAATAGGGATTGCGATCACTTACGCGATATCAGGATATTTGATCCAATTTCTTGGATGGGATAGTGTCTTCTATATTACATCGCTGGGTGGTCTCGTGTGGTACGGATTGTGGTTACTCCTCGTCTACGATTCCCCTGCGCAACATCCGAGAATATCACAGGAAGAGAAGAGGTTCATTTTCGAGAATATTGAAAATTCTGAACAGACAGAATCCAGAGGTAGAGCGATCCCTTGGAAGGAAATGTTCCTGTCAGGACCTGTATGGGTTTCCATTCTGTCGAATTGGAGCTGCGTCTGGGGATATTATACCTTAATGACTCAAGCCCCTGCATATTTTGCTTTCATTCATGGATGGAGTATTGAAAAGGTAATTCGGAGCTTTAAACAATTTCTCACATCGCTAATTTTGAAGAAAAAGAATGTTCCTTCGAAGTTTTTAGAAGGTATCTCAGAAACTAATAGATATAGTCGAATTCTTGTTCAAACCTTTTTTATAGCTCGCAGTTGCTGCTACAAAAAAGTCTGTATATTAATGTCGCTATCTTTTTTAGATTTTAAGATATTTTCTAAAAAGTAACTGTGACTTTTTCCGGTCCTCCAAACCAAAGTGTTTTAGTTTTTTATGAATACCTCAGAAACTCACAGAAATATCCAAAATCTTCTCATAACGTTTTTTCTGGCTCTCCTCTTTTTCCGCGAAAAAGATTATCACTGAAATTCTCCTATCCCCCATTAATTCCAGCCTATTTGTGAAAAACGAATATTTCCAGCGAAATTAGCGAATTAAGTTTTATCCTATGGTAAATACATCTCTTGAATTTCTCAATTCAACATCGCTTGGAAATGATAAAACTAAAGACATCTGCAGACAGGTGTACTAGCAGGCATTCCCCACCTCTTGACTTTCGCCTTCTCCTGGACATTTGGGAAAACCTGCGACCGGCTTCTAAAGACGAAGAAATTGACTCTCACGAATGTACGGAAATTTGCGACATTAGTTTCCGTCGGAGGCCCAGGCCTGATGACCATTGGCTTGAGCTACAGCGGATGCACACCAAGTCTTGCCTTCTTCTTCATGTTCACGGGTATCATGACAATTGGAGCTGTCTCTTCAGGCCCATTAGCAAATCTCGTCGACCTCAGTCCCAATTACGCGAGTGTCCTTCTCGGTCTGTGCGGAGTGATTGCCGACGCCGCGGGCCTCATATCGCCCATGATTGTGGGTCTCCTCACGTATGATAATGTTAGTGTGAATAAACAAATCTGTAATGATTTTTTTTGATAGAATAATCGGATAAAATGTCAACGGGAAATGATAAAACAAGATAAGTAGATCCTTCCGTCTATTAAAACCTCCGTTACCTCTGTAAGGAGTAGTTTTACTAGGAAATGGGATAAAATCTTTTTAAAAGAAAGTTTTACGACCTGTAAAAATGATTCTATGACATTTTCTTTTAGGTTCACTCTTTCTCGAAATATATGCATTTTGAGGTAGAGTGAATATTCAACTTTTGGAATTCTTTCAATAATTTGTCTGAGTCTGATTTCATTTTTAATCAATTCATTTGATTTATAAAGTATTACGACTAAATAATGGTATATTTTTAGTAAGTTCTTGATAAATCAATTGAATTGAGGATTTTTCCACTTCTTCTACAGCAAACTGTGGCTCAATGGCAACTGATTTTCTTCATCTGTGCATTCAACATGGGAATTGGATGTGTTGTGTATCTCATCTGGGGCTCAGCCGAGGAGCAATCCTGGAACGATAATCGCCGATCCTACTCCAACTCAAAAAACGAGAGGAAAATTGAGTTAACCACAAGTAATTAATTTTCATGGTACGGATTTCTTTATTTTTCATCTCTTCATTATCAATGAATTCAGTGACAATTAACGACAGGTTCATAAAGAATTGGAAAATTATGAAATTATGAGTAATGAAGTAGTTTCTACTCAATTGGTCCATTGGAAGACATTTTTATGATTAATAGACAAAAGCAAGACGGAATAAGTCTGTGAGGGAGGCTAGAAGCACTGCACCATTGAATTAAATCTAAATAAACTCATCAATTACACGATAAAATACAGTTTTACTGCGACTAGCGTCAAAGTGCGGTTAAAAATCGTAATAAATCAATTAATACTAATTATTATGCTATTATTAAAAATGATTATCGATGTCAAACGAACTCAATGGGATCTCTCCTCTTTGATATAACTCTAGTATATTTTTATAATCACTAATAATTATATTATTCGTGTTTCTTTATTTTTGATCCTCACTTTTAGATTTTTGTCTAGTTTCAAATAAAACTAAAAATTACAAACTACAGATGAAAATAAATAAATAAATTATCTTCACGACTAAATTCTGCCATCGATTCATAAACTATTGTCTAATTTAATTACTCTCTTTTAGAATCCAAGTCCACTTGGATGAAATGGTGTTTCAAACGCCATAATTATTTTTCATTAAAACTACCCTGTGCTGTTACGTTTATTTTCTCATGATTATTTTTTTTTTCTTTTAAACTGTTTGAAATATTCAACGATTATCAGGAATTATGGCAGTATTTTTCATATATTTGAACACGCTGGCACATAAATTTTATATTATCTTTCTTGTTTTATTCTATGGTAAAGCTTAGTAGTTATTTCTAATATATTTTCATAATCTCCCTTTGGTTGAGGGATTTTTTTTTGTGATGAAATAGTTATTCTAGACTACATAAATTATTAAAGACTGTAATAGATTTATCAGGAACGGTTGTTCAGTTTAATTCCATTGGAAATTAAACAGCTCCACTGTAACATAAACTTTGGTTCAATCTTCAGTTGAGTGTGTACCTAATTTTTTTAGGATTATCATTCCTATTTAAAAAAAAAAAACAAATAGTTGTTAGTCTGCTTTACGACTTCCCACAATAACAAATAGTTTGTATGTACTTGAAAAAAAAATTTGATTAAAATCAATTTCCTTTGAACTGTTTTTCGATTGACGAAATTCAAAATTCGATTTTGATTGTTTCTTTCAATTTGTCAAATTAATTTTTCAACTGAAAGAAAAACTTTTGTGTAAACCTGAATGACCGATCAGCTTGAGAAAACATGCCAAATACTTTTCAAAATCACTAGCTACCGGAAAAATTCACGATCTTAAACATTAGTAGGTGGATCCATAGCACAAATGATGGATTTAACAACACTGGCAGCAGCGAGAGCAGCATAGGGCTGCCACTCCTTGCCCCTAGCGCCATCTTTGTAATCCGCGATACCCCTGACAACAGCAAAACTATCCCTACAATTACCAAGAATGCTCTCGACAACAGCATCCATTTCAGCATCAAAAGCAAGACATCCAAACCGAGAGGCAAACATTTGCCTGAGATGATCGTCCCTGGAGACTAATCGACCAGATGCCACAGGTGCCAGATGAATCTTGGGACAATTGGTCCTCTTAGGTGTGTCCTGAGGAGCAGAGGGATGCTCAACCTCAATAATATCCCTCTCACCAATGGCCATGTACAATTTATCAGACTCGTCTGATGGTCTCTGGAAGTCGTGCTGCGACTGGAGATTCCCCAGATTCTCCAGGCCCTCGTTGAGATAGTCCCTCCAGGGTGGGCTTGACTCCTCGTCCCCCTGAGTCTTCAGGGTCTGAGCTATCTCCTGAATTCCCAGATTCGACGGACAGTATTCCTTAGTGTCGAAGTGATAGTTCTCGTCTTCACTCGATTTCGCACCCTCGCAGTAGATGTAGACGTATTTGTTGTTGAGGGGAGTCGGATGAGACACTACAACATCGCCCAGTCTCACGTGCTTATTGTAGTCCGTATAATGGGGCACTCCACCCCCCACGCCCACCAGAAAAACGTAGTCGACTTTTTGAAATGTGCCTGCGGGAGAAAAAGTTCGCTTGTTACTGGAGAACTTCTCTGAAGCTTTTCACTATTAATGTTTACCTAGCAGACGAGTTGTTGTATTGCCAGCTGCTGTCATAGCTTCTCTCGTGTGTCCAACTGTTGGAAGCTTTGTGCAGACTATCCTGTGGGCGCCGATATTGCCGAGGGTATAGACGTTCGATTCTCCTGGAATTCATTTTTTTTCATTTTAGAGGAGGAGTCGAGGGGTAGGGGGTCACTAGTGCTCTGTGCTGATGCATTTGATACTGCTGGATGAAGTTTTCATGGTTGAGAGTCGATTTGGTGGTGGTTTTGAATTTCTTATTGAGAGGGGAACACAGACAACGGCTAATGGAAAATTAGTCAATGTTAATGAGTGGACGTTTCAGTGATTTTTTTAATTTATCTAGTTGAATACGTGCATTTTTTAAATTATGCAATGATAATTCTTTATCAGAAATTTAGTAAAATAGCTGAAGGGGAACTTTTTCTTTTATTCTCGGCCCGGGTGTACCCCGCCGAACGTTATCTAGATTATTTTTGGTTTGAATTGTTTATCTAGAAAGGCGGGTATTTGGAAACTCATTTTTTAATAAATAGATCCCCAAAGAATTATAAATATATATTTGAAAAAAATTAGAGAAAATTAGGAACATGTTAACAGGGCGTTTTTGAGAAATATTGAAAAATAAGGGAACGAAGGGTGAAATAAAAAAGGGTAATTACGATAGCAAATGACGTCCAACCAATGTCTATATGGGAGGCGGAAGGGCGTTCATTTAAAAATGGCTCTTTTAAAAAAAAAATCGGCTTTTTAACGTCTTCTTTTTTGCCGCACTAAGGAGCACTTGCGGCATAAAAAGCTGATAAAAAAGTGCAATATTAATCGTCAATCACTTCACGTGCTCCGGGTTTCCAATTACTCATTTTTTTAAATATTTTCCAAAAACGCCCTTTTCTCAATTTTCCCAAATTTTTTCCAATATATATTTATAATTTTTGGGGATCTATGTACTACAACAAATGAATTTCCAAATACACACCTTTGGAGGTAAAAAATTCTAATCAAAAACAATCCAGCATACTAGTAACAATCTAGTTTAGCTGGGGGGTACACCTGAGCCTTAATCAGTTGATAATTCTACTTATGAGAACAAGTAATTGGCCAGTGAGAGGGCCGATTCATTCATTTCGCGGATGATTGCCTGAAAATAATCGGGTGATTAGCGAATGAAACGACAAACGAATGATTGTAGTGAAAGGACTACTGGTCCCTCTGGTGATGATGAAATAAAAAGCATACCCCCAAAGCCTCGAAATGATTTTCAACAACGATTATAACACGGATATTTTTTTATTCCAAACTACTTTACCAAATCGGCAAATGACTTTCGGAATACCCCCATCGACGGAGTCTGGTGAGCTTGCGGTACCTAGAGTTATCATGCACCATAAAATAAATTGGAGTCAGGGGAAAGAAGATTACGGGATCCAGAGTATGGGGGAAAATTAATAGGCTATTACATTCCTGCTGGTGATGTTAATGAATGAAAGATACTCACCGACTGTTGTGTAGCGAACAAAGGTCTCCTTATTCTCGATCATCGAGTCAACCGCTAGTTTTTCGCAGTATTGAGCTGTGATAATGGCTATTGTTGGTTGTTTTGCACTTGCCATTGTGGGCATTTGTTTCACGACCTAAAAATTGTTATTGTTAATGGTGATAATGTTGATAATTATCAACTCCAGATATAATCATTGCAGGTTTTGATTGAATTAGTCTCTCTCTCGAGAAAACATGAAATATCTCTGGAACTGATGGGCCTATCAAAAAATGTGAGATAATAATCTTTGTGAAACATTTAATAAACTACGAAGGAGATTATAGCACTTTTTTTGATAAATTTATCAGTTTTTAAGATATTTCACTATTTTAAGGAAATAATTGGGTAGATTTTTGCTATTCCAAAGTTGAATAAAATTGAATTTTTTGTAGTACTCCATAGCTTGAAAACCGCTGAGTGAAAATTTTCGATTATTAATCATTCCAAGGGGATTTCGTTAAGCTTCAAAATTACTCTGGATGGATTGAGATCGTATCGATAGATCCGGAGATATGAAAAATTGAATACGACGGAATTTTGTTCCCTTGCAAATTTTACAATTACCTTGATTTGAGTGTCTTGATGAGCTACTCTTGTGAAAGCTCCGAGTCCCATAGCCTTCACCACTCCCTTCTTCTCGAGGGTAAGCATTATTGCAGTCACTGCATCAGGCTCCCAATTGTACTCCCTAAATTTCGCAAAATGGCACAAAAAATGCGATCTTACATTGCACAGACCAATCATAATTTTAAGTATCGACCAGTTTTCAGTGAATATCTCCAGATCTGATGGAGATAGCGAAATTTTTGGTATAACCATTTTTGCAGGGCCAATTGCGAGGTATAAAAAAGATTCTGTCGAAAATTTCGCTGTATCCCTTAGATCCACAGATATTCCTGTTGATCTCGACTAAGCATCTGCGCTAAGTGAACTGAAATCGGTTTATCAGTTCGCCACTGAAGTATTTAAAAGAAAACTTACTTTGCCATATCCTCCACATTAACTGGATTTGGGTAGGCGGATTCTATCAACTCCAATACCTTCTCCGCAGTCAATTCAACCGTCTGGCCAATAATTGTCTCATCAATGGACACTAAAAAAAATCATGGCAGAGATAAAGATTAATTGCATCCATAAAAACCAATTGATGAGCTTCTGTTAATTCTTGGAACAACGTGAATGTGATAATTCATGACCATTAGCGTCTGAAAGGGGCATTATAGAAGTCATCCATGCCTGGAGTCTTTGGAACAAGGGTAGTGTGTCAGTTATCGATTATTCAAATTCGTAAGAAACGCAAATTTCAAGCAACAATCCTTATTAAATCAATGTTGTTATGGTAACGTATCAGCAACTGTTGAGATCCATAAAATGTTGAGTGTCATTGAATTGTCAAAAAGTCCACTAAACACGAATACAGCCATGAGCCATAAAAAATAGAGAACATCTAGTGAACAATAACCATTTGTCATGAAAAAAATTTCTACAGAAAAAAATATTTCACCTGTGCTCTTGTCTAGATTTTCGGTTACATTACGTGCAATTGTGTTCAATTACTTCTTCAATCGATATATATAATTGAAGTGAAATTATTGATAATTATTTTTAAACAACATTAGTTGATTTTTTTATCAGCCTTTTTTTTTGAGTATTTGAGAGCCTGTGAGAACGAAAACCAAAGAAATTACTGAGAATTCAGACAAAAAAGTTGCACAGCTAATGAGGAAATTTCTCTTTCCTAAATCGAACCTCAGCTCCGAAGTGAACCAAATTTAATTCAACTCTCTCATGGACACGAGTACAGCCATGAGCCGTGAAAAAATATGGAACAGTGAATAATTAAAAATCTAGTGAAGGATAAAAATTTCTCATGAAAAGAAAATCTACAAAAAAAAATATTTCAATTGTGTTTTTGTCTAGATTTTCGGTTACATTGCGTGCAATTGTGTTCAATTACTTCCTCAATTGACGTAAAATTGTATAAAAATCATGATTATCTATTTTCAAACAACATCGGGTCAATTTGTTTACAAGGCTTTCGAATAACTAACAGCCCGTGATAACAAAAATGAAAAGAAATTATTGAGAATTCATGAAAAATTGCAGAGCGAATGTGAAGATTTCTCTTTCCTAAGTCGAACCTGATATCCGAACACTTTTCTTTCTCGGTAGAGTGTAAAGACAGTTGCCAATCCGAGCTGTGAATGTTGAAAGACAAAAAGATTTATATCACATCGTCAAAAACAAAAATAAAAATTGACAAATAAAGTGAATGGTAATTGCCGGGTAAATCAAATTTGCCAATTGATGGGATCAAAAATTATGAGTTGAGAGAATTTTGACTCCCCCATGGACAGTCACTTGCGAGAAACGACACTAATTTAATTGTCCTCTGACCCTCCCTCCCCCCAATTCATTTTCGTCCAATTACTTGGACTTGAACCAATTTGAAATGAATGTTGTAATGCGTGTGATAAATTGAGTGTCATTTACATGGTCTCGTTGGTAAAGTGATTGGTTCCTCCAGCTGTTTGAGCTCCACCTCCAGTTTTTTAATACTTGGATACTTGTGCTGCATCAATTTCATTATCTTCTTGATGAATCCCACGTAATCTGTTGAATAAATTCAAAGCCAATAATAATTTTTGTCATCAAAACTCCAGACGAAAAATAGAAAAATAGAAAAATAGAAAAAGGACTTAATCTGTTGCATTTCATTGGACTGTTCATCATATTTCATTATTTAACAAATATTCTCCAACATTTCAAGAATATTTTCGCGAAAAGGAGTCAAAATTCAATATTTCTCAAGTTTTTTTTTCGATTTTTTCTGTCAGGAAAAATCCTCTAATGAATACTCCAGTGAATTTTCCTCAATCTCTAGGAAAATTCCGCCGTTTCCTAGTAGAAAAAGGAAATAATTTAAAAAATCATAGAAAATCTCAAATAAATAAATAAATAAAAAAGTTAAAGGGAAAAAAAAATCTCAGATTCTCTTAAAAAAATCCATACCTCTAGGAAATTCCTGTGGGCTCACCAACTCCCTGAAGAACTCCTGAGCGACGTGCGGCTGTTCAACCTCCGGTAATGAATTAACGAACCAGAACTGAAGTCTCCTCGACTCCTGGGTATGTTTTTTAGTCTGTGCACTAACGAGAAAAACCCGAAACTCCAGACTGAGCTGGGCAGGCCTCGATATCCCATTTGCTGCGTAAAATCCGCCGTCAGTTATCTCATTATAAAAAATAATTAATCCCGATCAAAGGATCAGACATAACTACCTGCAACTGCATTTTTATTAATGACAATCCCCTTGTGATCACCTCCCGCCACGTGCACGCCCCCCTGGACCTTCTCGGGATGACAATCCACCTTCTGTCTCTCGATAATTAGTGTCGTTGAATTAGCAGTCTTGAACTTCGGTGTCATCACAATGTGTTCTATAAGAATCCCATTCTCAACTGATGAACCCAAAGGGCTTTCCAATGAAAGCCTCGATTTGTTAAATCATGAGTAAACATTATAAAAAAAATAAGTCTTGGGAGCCTGAGACCCTCAAAAAATTGATGAACTGAATTGTTGAGTTCCTAAGGGAGGAAATTCGTTCACCCCTCAAATTCACACTATTTTTCAGCCGGTGTGCTCTCAAAAGTCCCTCAATAAAATTCTTGACCCTCTCCCAGAGGAAAGCGAATAAACAATTAAAGAATGAGTGAAATAGTTTGTAATTAAAAATTAAGTTTCCGATTTTTAATTCGTTAATGCTTTCAACGATTTAGGTAATCCTAGAATTTCCGCATAATTTATGAGAATTTCCTCGCGACTTCGCAGGATTTTCTCTTGAATTTTTCACGTGTGATGGATATAACATTCTGATAATGATATCTGTTACCTCGCACACAAACTCCCTGGCATTGAGGAATGATAATGACTCAGAAACGTGACGTTATTCAGTTCCGATAAAGGCGAACAGATTCACCTCCAGTGAAATAACAAAACAAAAAATAGAAGCAAAGATCGAGTGCCACATTTTCCGCTAGATCTCCCCCGAATTATCGAGAACTAGGTCAACTCACCAGTCTTCGTGTCCCCCATGTTTCCAGACTCCCTGGAGTAGACACCTATAAATTTCGGAGAATTAAAGAGCCAATGATATCAGAAATATTGTAAACGCGTGTTTCACACTCGTCACAAACAACCACTGACGTATTTATCAGCAACGGCCGGCGCGCTAAGGCTGACTACGGGCTTGACTGCAATCCCCTCCGTTTGTCAGCTCTACACCTCCACTCCCCTGAAAAAACGTCCGTACACGTACTTTCCTTTTTTTATGGAGCCTCTGGTTATAACGTTTACCGCACGCGGCGCATCGCAGAAGCCCCGCGCGCCTTAAAAGCCCCCCAACCCCCACCCGATCCCGCTAATGTCTCCTATCGGGGAGACGCCAATGTCCCCCCTGTGGGGGCAATGAACGTGGATTTAATTGGGACACGATTCCCTGGACTCAACTATTGGCGATTGCCGATATCTTCCCAGTATTTCTATTTTTATTTTTTCCATTGTCGTTTTGTCAATCACTTTTTTACTCGATATTTCAGTTTTTTTTGGGGATTTCCCTCGGCGAGAAAACAATTGTTGTGGAGGATGTCATTGTCTTCTATTTTATTCAATTTATTTTATTATTTTTAATGGCTCAATTTCGTTGGGGATTTCAATCGAGGGAAGGCCGATTTTTAGGAAGAGCTCTCACTGATTTGTTTTTTGCAACTTGGCCATTTGGAGAAAGGAAGTCACTGCAGTAGAAAATTAAATAGGAAATTTTCTATATTTTTTTGTCACCTCATTATTTTTAAAGAAAATCAGTAGGGATGTGGAAGAACAATTCGGGCGACTTCGCGCTCAGCTAAGCTCCTGGGAATTATCAGGGAGTCCAGGGGAGAAAATGAAATTTGCGCGATTAGATTTTTGAAGAGCCAACTGAGAGGTGCAGAAAATATTCTGATGAAAAATTTATGATTTATGATCTGCTCTAGATTCCCAGATGTTTTTGGAAAACGAATCAATTTATACAATTGTTGAGCTTCAATGGGTGAGAGAAGCGAGCGAGTCGACGTTTTTTTGTAATAGTTTTTATTATTTTAAAGGAATTTTCCCAAGGAGGAAAGATAAACTACTAAATTTCAATTTATCTCCAATTTTTCAATTTTTAACTATTATTAAATTATTAAAAAATATTCTTAATAAAGAAAGATAAACCATGAAATTAAAATTTGTCTCTATTTTTGTAATTTTTACTTGGCGACTTCGAAAAGGATATTCTCAAAAAAAAGGAAAATAAGACCCTCTAAAAGTGTATTTTTGCAAAACCTGCCCAAAAAGTTCACTTTTCGGTACCGGTTTTCGAGCGTAAAGTGGTACTTTTCCGCACAGTGTGCGTAAAAGGAAGATCTCGTGCATAAAGTGAAACTCGTGCGTAAAGCTTTGCACTTTGCCCTCAAACCTCCCCTCAAAGCGAATTTTGGCAGGTATTGCAAAAAATTAGGTGTGCAACGCGCGCGTAGCGCTTTTTTCGCCTCGTGTGATCGCCTGGCACTCGTGCGAAAAAGTGCTACTTTACGCACTAGTTGCACAATAGTATATTTCGCAACAAGTGAAAAAAAATGATTTTTGGCGAGTGGGAGGTTTATATCACGAGACGAAGGTGAGTCATATACTCCCACGAGTCAAAAACCACTTTTTTCACGTGTTACGAACAATATTTTTCATGTCAATGTGTCGAAAAAGCACTTTTTGTCACTCAGTCCGTAAAGCACTACTTCACGGCCGTCGTGACAAAAAATATTGTTTGACACACGGCTGTGAAGAACTTTTCTGCCTCACCTGATTACAGAACTCGCCTTCGGCTTGTCCTGTAACCTCATATTCGCCAGAAAAGTTCTTCACGGCCTAGTGTCAAAATGTACTATCTCACTGACTCGACGCGAAGGGGAGAGTGACTGAAAAGTTACTTTTCCGACACAGCGTGATGAAAAATATTGTTCGTAACACGTGAAAAAAGTGGTTTTTGACTCATGGGATCGCCTTCGGCTCGTGCTATAAACCTCCCACTCGCCAAAAACCATTTTTTTTCACTTGTTACGAAATATACTATTTCATCACGCTGTGTCGGAAAAGT
>JAPYZM010002961.1:0-12322 GCA_030522845.1 Psyttalia concolor
TTTTGGCTCGTGGGATTATAACACTCGCCTTCGGCTCGTGTTACAACCTCCCACGAGCCAAAAACACCATTACGCACATGTTGCATAATATACTAAAATGCATCTACAAAGTACAATAGTAATAATCATATCGATTTTTTTCATTTTCAGTTCACTAAAACTCAGGTTACAATGTATGTCAATTACGTATTCTTACTTCAATTTTCCTTGAACAATTCACTGTATAATACACTGTTTTATACGTATCTTCCCCCTTAATGTTCACTGTTACACACGTGGATAATGCCAAAAATATTATTGACGAAGATGATAGACGTTAGACACGCGTCAATATGAAATTTTCGATGATGTTCCGTAGAATGTTCGGTAAAATTGATTCTAATTGCAATAATGATGATGAATAAATATTGAAAAAATCGTATGAGAAAATTGAGTAACTAATGACGATGACAGAATCGAAATGGTACGAATTTGAATGGGAATATTTATGACTTAATACTGCAAAAACATTTTCTCTTTTACGAATTTCATAATATTGGCATCAATGGAAAAATTATGGCATATCATTATCAACACCGTTTTATGAGTAACCCTGTATGCCAACGCCTTTGCCGAAGACTGTAGATAAAATGTAAAAAAATAGGATCTGGACTTCTTGGATTGGTGATGGGATACAAAGCATGAATTTTTTTATGACGGCACACAACTAAACAATTGGCGAAAAATGCCTGCCCTGTTCTGACCCCGCGACCTCTGGCAGATAAATTTCTCCATCCTCCCGTATCCAAGCCTCAATGCTCACAAACTCAGCGATGTAACTCGGAATACTGCATTTGAGAATTGCACTGTTTCCTCTAATGACGTACTCGGTCATTATTTCCGGTTGATACGTCTGTGCTACCACTACGTAGTATTTTTTCATCAGTAATAAAGAATATCAGATACAAATTGATAACAATAATAAGCAAGGTGATTTAGCGCTGCCACCGCTGTTCACGTCTTCCCGGAATATTAAGAGGGCCAATATATTAAATACTGAACAAATAAGTAGAATAGAATGTTCGTGTAATATACCGTAGTCGTCAGAGGGTTTGTATTTCGAACCATCGCTTCCCTCCCAAGAATCGACGCTCACAAATTCAGCCACAAAGCTCGGTATGGTACACTTTAATATTGCTGCATTACCGCGTATCACGTATTCGGATACTACCTCTGCCTCATAGTACTGTACCACAACTGGGAATACAAGTTTTTCGATATATCTATGCATATATATATATTATTAAGAAGTTCAATGAAAAGTGGGAGAACACAAAATAAAAATTAATCCAGGGAGAATATAATGAAGGTATCATTTCATGTCTGATATCGCTATTTCGGAGAGAATAAGGCCTACACATTATACATATGAACATCCGCATGAAACAAAATTATTTTGTCGATTTCAATTTTCAAAATCTGCATGTTGTTTGGATTCCCAACTCCCATGTTAGGATATTATTTCAATCTTCTTTAACAACACCATATTTAACACCATCTGAATCATTTTCGGATACAAATATGAAGAATGAGATGAATATTATATGAAATATATAGCCGGACTGAGGAGATTGTTCCTCTAGATTTGCAGAGGTGGGAGACAATAATTGTAGTGAGAATTTGGTGAAGTAGGCGTAGTTACGAATTAAACTAACTGGTTAGCTTCCTGGAGCTGTGCTTGAACACAGCTCCAGTTCCAACAAAATGCTCCTTTTTCATACGAACGTTCACATATATTAGATTCTACTTATATTTAGATACGCTTCCCGGGTAGAAAAATATCCGTCTTTGAAAGCTCTTTCAAATAGTTTTGAAAGAATCTTCAAAGATTACGTCAAAGATCTTTTTGGGTCACCAAAAAGATCTTACAAAGACTAATATTTTCCAGATATATCTTCTCTTCAGAAGACAATTTTTTATTATTAAGAAGGAAAAATACGGAGTCTCGCTTCATTTTCTAACTTAATAAACTCGATTTCACTCAATACCATCGTTCTCCTACCTAAATAAGGGATAAACACAAATTAAAAATTTTCTATCGGAATGGGTTTCGAACCTACAACCTATGGAGTCGCACCGTAACGCGTTACCACAGAGCTATCGCACGCAATTGTTATTGGTGGTAATCTGTGTCGCCCATATAAATAACAGCTCCGTTTTTTTACAACTCATAGATGATAATGATAAATCCAGCCTACAAATAAAAAAAATGTATATTTTAATTATTATTGTTATTATTATTATTATGTTTCTAGAAAAAAAAACAATTTTTCTTCAAAAAATATTTTGCCCGAAAAATCAATTTTTTTAAAGGGACGTTTATTTACTTGAAGTTTATTTTACTTCCGATTTACCAAAAGATGATAATTGGTCTATAAGGGGCCAATTCCGTTCATCGGGCCCCAAATAAGTGAATAGAACGAATTAATCACACAGCGAAATGTTCTTGTGAAACATGGGATTTGAAAACATAATTTACCATTTTTTTAAATTGTAATTTTCTATTTTCCTACGTCGTAAAATACGAGATTTTCCCGTATTTTACGTTGGTCCAATTTCGTAATTTACCATATTCGAATCTCGTAATATATGATATCTCAATCTTCTATTTTTGGCGATTGAGATATCGTCAACGAGAATTTCAAAAACCTAAATTATGATTTTGAAAACATAAGTTACGGAATTATTTATGTAATTTACATATTAAAAACCATAAAATACGATGGATGTTGCTGGAAATTACCAGAATTTCCATTTTTTAAATAAAAACAATTTTGTAATTTGCCTTCGTTTTTTGACGTTATCTCGGAATATAAGGGAGATAGCATATGTTTGGTTAAGACCTTTTTGTAGGCCTCGTTGCATTCTACAATAAAGGTCTAGACACAAATTTTGATATCTCAAAATTTTAAGCTCTCAAGAAAGAAAATTGAAAAATTTCGCTTTTCCCAAATAGTTTTTCTAAAATATCTCTATGTCTAAGAGAAATACCGCATGTTTGATTACAATCTTTTTTGTAGAACCTAAGGAGATTCTTCGGTCAAAATATTTTTTGAAGAAAAATGATTTTTCTTCTAGAAGCATAATAATGATAATAATAATTAAAATATACATTGTTTTCTACGTGCAGGCTTGATTCATCATTGTCATCTATGAGGTGTAAAAAACGGAGCTGTCATTTATATGGGCGACACCGATTACCACCAATAACAATTGCGTGCGATAGCTCCGTGGTAACGCGTCAGGTTGCGACACCGTAGGTTGTAGGTTCAAAACCCATCCCCATAGAAAATATTTAATTTGTGTTTATCGCTTATTCAGGTAGGAGAACGATGGTGTTGAGTGAAATTGAATTGATTAAGTTAAAAAACGAAGCGAGACTTCGTATTTTTCCTTATTATATAATAATAAAAAGTTGTCTTCCAAAGAGAAGATATATTTGGAAGATATTAGTCTTTTGAAGATCTTTTTGATGACCCAAAAAGATCTTTGACATAATCTTTGAAGATTCTTTCAAAGCTATTTGAAAGAGCTTCCAAAGACATATTCATGGATAGGATATTTTTCTACCCGGGTTAATGAAGCAGTAACATGATGATTTGTTGAGTACGTTGACGCCATCGCGCACTCCCCATTAGCAGAAGGACATATAAACAATAATAAATTCGGTGTACCATTTTCGGTGTCAAGATTGAAAGAATTCCCTTCATCATCTTGCCAACTCACTACTTCAACGAACTCTGATACGAAAGAGGGGATACTGCATTTGAGAATCGCTGAGTTTCCGCTAATCACGTACTCGTTGTTTACTTCTGACTGATAAAATTGATGGACCACTGCAAAGTTGTTTTAGAATTGTGGGAATAATATTTGAAGAATTAACATTGTGAAGATCTTTCTTTGATATTCAAAGAATTGAATTCTAATTTATGATGTTTTTTCTATGCGTGTTTCCTTGAACTTACAGGAGGGATTTGAGAATATAGTTCGATATACAATTCAAGCATTGTCATTCAAAGTCATTTCCGTTAGATCGCAACGGTGTAACAAAATGAATTACAATAATATCCTTGCGCGTAAAGCTATGAAGCAAATTCTTACTCCTTATTTTACTGTGCATCTACGCTTACTATATAAATAAGCTATCCATAATGTACATATATATACTAAACAATGTCTTAGGAATAAAAGTTTATCCAAATTAAGCCCTCGTTGATCTAATTTCCGAATTTAAAATGAGGTTGACTTTCAACCTCAGTTTATGATACACAGCAATTCGTCATCGCCCACATATGTTACGTATAAATTACTTAAATAACATCAGCCGAATTAATGAAGTAACATTACATTACCACGACTCGAGCATGGCAAAGCTGTTTCCTTGGTCAATAAATTCAATTTTACTTGGCAAGGTTCACAAAATCATTGTTTCATACTCCAAACTTTCGAGTCTAAAGCAATGTATATTAATTAATGGTTTCATTCTTGTCTCGCCGTTTATTCGCTTGTGATTAATTTTTATCGCCGACGAAGCTTTTCATTGGCGACTACGCCATTGATTCCCGTGTCGCAATGTGGTCAGTAGCGATGGTTCCATGGTTCAATAAATATTGGAAAAGCCACTCGAGGTATGAATTGCTGGTATTAGGTGTAGATGAAAAGACCAGAAAGAATGAGTAACCTTGCCTCTACCTATCATATTGAAGACGTTGACGGCGGCTCCTCGAACGTTGTAAAGAAAGTTAAGATTTCTAGCGCAGGAAAACAGTGTCTAATAAGAATGTTATTTCTGATTTGACAATCCTTGTATAGAAATTTAATGATAATCCATTCCATTGTAAGTATAATTTTCTGGTGAAAAACTCCCTGTAGACTGAAAACAAAAATTCAAAAATGGGCCCATCTAACATAATAAGCTCATGTGGGTCCTTTGATGGTCCACTATTACAGTGACTAACGATGTAAAAAGAAGATTACAAGGAACATTTTTCATTCGGTATTTAGTTAACATGAAAATAATTATTCTGATAATATTGCCTAAAATCACTGGTAGTCGACAGAAATGCACGGCAACAATCAACGATGCATACATTCTAAAAATTCAAACTTTGCGTGATTAACTAAAGTTGATATCTACTCAAAATTATCATATAACAATATTAATTTCTCTTCGCTTGGGTGGAAAAAAAAATATAATCTGCACATTGCTAACTTCCTTTGGCAGGAGCTGATTTACCCACCCTGAAAATGGAATACAAATTTTTCAACGCTGATCAATCCATTCATGAACTGTTACTAAAATGTCAAAGGCTGCTCATTGTATTGGATCCAAATAAAATTCTGAAATTGTATTTTGCGCGTCTTTGTCGAGATCAATTGGTACTACCTCTATTCTATACCGATGTCGCCACAATATTTAAAGTGCAAACTAAAATTTTCTGACTGTCCGCCCGCGGCCCTATTGTGTCACCTCATTCCTTTAAAGTGTCTTTTTATGCCGATAGAAGTCACAAGTCAAAAGAAACAATTAACAACAAAAATGTCAAGTAAAAAGAAACCAGATCGCGAAAATAAGGAAAAGAATCTGAAAACAAGCAGGGAGCCATTTGGCAAGAGGCATTCGATTGTTAATCTCTCAATTTTATTGATAGCAGGCTTCCTAAAGAATTCTTTGCAATCAATTCTTGTATAGAAATTCGTCGTCCACCTCTTTTTATTTTCTTCTTAAAACAGAAAAAAATTGAAATATCTCGGAAATTTTGTATAGACGGGTATGCATATTTTGATTGATATAGATAGAACTCTTGATACGAATATTCTGAAAAAAACAATTGAAATCGGTTGGATAGTTTTTGAGTTATTTGCAAAAACCGTTTCGATAACAAATAGCGATTTCTCAAGAATGGCTCCACCGATTCAACCGAGCTTCAATCTCAAACATTCCGCCACCAAGAAGAAATTTCTTGTCAAATTTGAAGTTAATATAAGCATTTTTCGAAATGCTAGAGTGAGAACAATTATTTCTTTGAAAAACAGAAAAATTGAAATATCTCGGAAATTTTGTATGGACGGGTATGCATATTTTGATGGACATAGATAGAACTCATCAAGACGAATATTTCGAAAAAAAAAATTGGAATCGGTTAAATAGTTTTTGGATTATTTGCAAGAACTGTTTCAAGAACAAATAGCGATTTCTCAAGAACGGCTCGACCGATTCAGCCCAGCTTCAATCCCAAACATTTCGCTACCAAAATTGGAAAATCGAAAAATCCGACGATTTCAAAGCTTCCGTTCGGAAGCAAAAGAGATTAAACGTCTAAAAAAGACAATTCATCGTCAGAAGGAAAAGATTCGATCGATACGTGGTAATTTATTTGGTAAAAATCTTTTCTTTTTCTAAGTTATCATACGCGTATGGTACAAACGACCCTGGATGAAATATTTTTTCCTTTCAGGTTAGTCCAACTAACCTTGAAAAGGAATCAGCAGCTCCTGTCGTACTCCAACTGCGACAGAAAGCCTTTCTTTTTTATCGTCATGTTCATGAACGTCGTTGCATTAGTCGTAATCGGTATTCGAGAGACTCCAGATATATCAAAATCCGAAGCAGAAGCCCAGCCCATCATGGACGCTCAAGGAGTTCAGGAAGGTCAAGGTCTCATCTGTTAAATCAGAGTTCAGCGAGATCAAGATTCCGTCTATCAGATCAGCGATCAAGGAGATCGCGATCTAGTCTGGCAGTTGAGAGACGTTCACAGAGTATGAGGAGATCAAGGTCCCATCAGTCAAATCGAAACACAGTGTCTCCACAGCGAAATAATAGGGACACACTTCAGGGTGACACGGGCTTGACGAAACAGCCCATGCATCGCCAACAGTCAAATCTTCTACCCAGATGGGTAGCAATACAGGTGGCGTAGCCACTCAATTTCTGCAGACTCCAGCAGAAGTAGCTCGTGATCCATCCGAAGCGGCGCTAAGGCCCGAAATCCTCCGAGATATTGGAGAGAAAATCCATCTGGACAGAAAATTCGGCGAACCTGTTTACTCAACATTTGCCTCAGGAGTTGAAGAGGTGATTCAATGACGTCTTCCCCCGGAGAATCAAAAATCTCTACTTGAGAAATTCCCATTTCCAAGAAATTGCTTGTTCATGGACCCTCCAAAAATAAATGTGGAGTTGAAGGCGTGTCTTCAGGAAACAATTGTTAAAAGAGACAAGCACATCGTTGAGAAACAAGAAAGGATTACAGTTGCTCTATCAGGCATTTTGGGTGTCATTGCGACAATAACTGAGTTGAAGAGTAATGAAAAATTGCCTGTCAAAGACCTTACCGAAAGATTATGGTGGATTTTTCACCTCATGACTGATCTCCAACACGAGGAATCGAATATTCATCGTAGTTTAGTCCTTAAAAATATCAATTCAGCCCTGAAGGATACTGTGACGTCAGTATCGAGCGACGAGTGGCTGATTGGAGAGAAACTCGACGAATGAGGTAAAGCTGCAAAGACCCTTGAGGCTTCAAGTAAAAATTTGAAGCAAAATTTTCAACAAAAACGGGGTTATCAGCCAAAAAACCTGAAGTGTCCGTCTCGTCGCTACCAGAATCGATCAACTTTCAGTGCTTCGACGAGCGGGCGCAAGAACTATCAGAATCTCCGGACATTGAGGAAGGAGCACAATCGACGAACAACACTATGAAAGAAGTCCAGCTCGAGGTTGAAAAAGCGGGACTTAAGCAGTCAGAACAGGAATCCACCAAGATTATAATGAACTCATTAACGGTGAATGCGTCGGCTGGTAGGCTGAGATATTTTCAACAAAAATGGGTCGAATTTACATCTGATAAATTGATTCTGAGCTGGATCAATGGGTATAAAATCCCCTTTCTAAGAACGGTAACACAACGTGCTCCACCCGCAGAACCAACGGGGTTAATTAAAGAGGAGTCCTTGATTCGCGAACAATTATCTAAGTTACTAAAAATTGAAGCCATCAATGAAGTCGAACCAAATGATGGACTATTCATTTCTGGTATATTTTTAGCGCCAAAGCCGCATGGTTCATACCGATTGATTCTGAATCTGAAGGGTCTGAATAAATTTATAGAGTCAGATCATTCCAAGTTGGAGGATCATAAGGTGTCAGGCAATTGATGTCTCCAAATTGTTTTATGGCATCCATAGGTCTTAGGGATGCCTATTACTTAATGCCCATCACAGAATCGAATCGAAAATATTTGAGGTTTCGTTTTTTAGGGGTGCTGTACGAGTTTACATATTTACCCTTTGGTCTGAGCACAGCACCATACACTTTTACAAAAATTATGAAGCCAATAGTGGCATATTTGAGGAGCTTGGGTTATATTTCGGTTATATATCTCGATGACATCTTATTGTTCGGAAGATCATCTGCAACTTGTTTCCCAAATATTCAGGCCACTAGCTTGTTACTAAGTATGTTGGGGTTCTTAATAAATGAAAAGAATAACGTGAAAACTCCGACCACTCGAATTAAATTTTTAGGGAATATTTATGACTCGAGAAAAATGATCGCCAAGCGCCCATTAGAAAAAAGAAATAAATGTAAATTACTAATTAAAAAATTCCAATCTTTGAAAAAGTGTAAAATACGAGATTTTGCATCGCTTGTCATTACACTAGAGTCCTGTTGTCTGACTTTGAAGTATGGGAGAGTATATATGAGACAGCTAGAACGAGAGAGATGGGTAGCAGCAGAGTACAATGATGAAAACTTTGAAGGGAAAATGAAGTTATCACCAAAGTTATCAGAGGATCTCGAATGGTGGGGTAAAAATCTTGATAACGCTGAAAATAACATCAAAAACTTTGATCCTGTTATCGAAATTTTCACTGACGAGTCACTGACTGGTTGGGGAGTCTTTTGTAACAATGAGCGAGCCCATGGTCATTCAATGAGCAAAAAAGGTGGAGTTCGGTGATCTAGGCTAGCGGAGATTGCCAAAAACATATTGAAATGGTGCGAGGCCAGGAACTTATAGTTATTTGCCAGTACTATATGTTCTAAAGACAATGTAGAGGCAGATTTTGAATCGCGAATGTTAGAGTCGGAAACAGAATACGCACTGTCACAGAAGCTATTTCAGACGATCCTAGCTAAGTTTAGAAGACCAGAGTTAGATCTTTTTGCCTCGAGAACTAACAAAAAGTGGAAAGAATATATTTCATGGAAAATTGATTGAAATCGATGCTTTTACTGTTAGTTGGACAGGATATTTCTTCTATGTGGTACCCCATTGGTCAGCTCACGCTTGGTTTCCTGTTTTCATGTCGATTCTTGAGTCTTCACTAATACATGTCAACCCAGATTGTAATTTACTTTGTTTTCTGGATAGGAAACAACACCCCTTATGGCAGAGAATTACCCTGGATGCAGGGATTGTATCCGGCAGGCATAGATCTTGAAAGATATTCTCGTAGAATCCGCAGCCATCATGATAGCTTCCTTGTCTGATTCGTCAATTAGACAGTATAATGTGGACTTGAAGAAGTGGTGGCAGTTCTTCTGTACGAAACAAACTAATCCTTATAAAACTTCCATTAGTTTATTGCTAGAATGTCTCATAAAATTGTATAAAAGTGGAGTATCCTAGGGAACTCTAAACTGTTTAAAGTCTGCTGTAACGCTATTAGGCGAGTCTGCAAACATCGAAAGATTTCTCACAGGAGTTTCGAAGAAAAAACCCCCGAAAGCAAAATACGACCAAACGTGGGACCAAAAATTGTGTTAAATTTCATTCAAAAATTAGGTTTCAATATTGATCTTTCGTTAAAAGATCTATTAGACTAAGACTAATCTATCTTACTAATCCGTAATATTTCGAAAAAGAATGACATTTACGAAATTCCGATCCCAGAAATGATAAAAACTTCAGGATTCGATCGCCACAGCCTATTCTTATGATCCCCGTTTTTGAAGAAAATCCTGTACTTTGTCCAGCGTTGACGCTGGAAGCTTACCTAGACTGCACAAAACCCATTCGGGCTGGAAAAATTGTTTATATCATACAGGAAGCCTCATGAGGTAGGGGGTACTCAAACTCTCAGTAGATGAATAAAGTCAACCCTCAGTAAAAGCGGATTAGACACATCAATTATTAGTGCTTATAGCACAAGGCATGCGTCAACCTCTACTGCCAATCGTAAAGGTGTTAACATTGACACAATTATCAAAACTGCAGGATGGACAAAAAATTCAAAAACTTTTGCTCGGTTCTTCAATCGCCCTATAGTTCAGAACAATAGAGCCTTTGGAATGGCGGTTTTGGAGTAAATATATCTTATGTTTCTCTTTCCTGTTCTATAATATTGAAACAATACCGATATATATATAATTCTATATATATATATTTCAAAAAATAAAAACAAATACTTTAAACAGCAACCAATTGATTTCGAGGAAGAGGCACGAAATACAATTAGATGATGAAACGAACTTACCTGTAAGTGAACTTCTACCATAATTGTATGAAGCGCGTGTTCCGAAGATATCAATCTAACCCAGTAAATCCTATCCCTTTATGTGTAATTTTTTATTTTCCCTCTTTCCGGACACTTTAAAGGAATGAGATGGCACAACATAGCCGCGGGCGGGCAGTCAGAAAATTTTGTTTTATACTTTAAATATTGTGGCGACATGGTAAATATGGTTTAAATATTGTGGTATAGAAAAGAGGTACTACCAGTTGATCTCTTCGAAAGAAGCGTTTCATACAATTTTGATGGAACTTCACTTACAGGTAAGTTCGATTAATCATGTAATTATTACTTATACATATCATTGAATGCACTATCAATAAATTTTACATTTCTCCGAATAACCTAATCAGCAAGTATATAGAGATGTGTAATTTTATCAACGCCCCATTCGAACTCATATGTGAATAGCAATTAACTTAGGAATTAATTTGTACTGTTAATCTGTAAATTTAAATAATAATGTAAAAAAATCCTGTTAAAATCTGTATTTTTGGAATATTGTCTTTTCAAACCAGGGGGACATTTCAGTAGTTAAATGATCAACCAGATTAATTGTTTTTCTTTCAAACTTTGTATGCCTCAAGACGACTACATGACGATGTTATTATGGTGAATTTTGCACACGAAAAATATGGTGTGTCCAAGCTAACGATGCTATTCCTCCTGGCTAACACAATTTTCACTAGCAGTAAGTCGATTAATTTAGAAATGTTGTACATAATATACGATATACATGCCACTCATGGGTCACTCGGCGGTAGTTGAATATTTGCGTGGCGTTGACACGTTTAAAAAGTGTCAATATCTTTGTAGCTAGACGAATGAATTAATTAATTAAAAAGACCAGAAGGGTCCCAATGGTCATAAAAATTAATCTAAAAAAATTAAATATTTTCTTCTAGTCTATCGAAAAAGTTACAGATTGTCATCACTTTTGAAAGCCTACAGAGTTATTGTAGCAGTCTTTTAATGAGGATGAATATTAACTTCAAACTCAATTATCTCCTACTACAAGTACATAAAGTGCCTCAAACTTCAATTTAATTGATTAACGGTAAGCCCTATTGTTTTTGTTTTATCACTTTTTTCGACCTAATGCGCTAACATCCTTACCAGGTATAATTCAACCTTTGGCGGATCTACCCAAAATGTTCACTTTTTTGAGTTATAAGAAATGTGAGAATAAAAACACGACGATTATAGTACGAGAATTTTATCTTGTACGCAAGTAGCTTAATGATATCTTTATGTAATGAACCCAATTGAAACATCTGGCTTAACAACCGAATGCCATTGCCTATTCCTTTGGTGTAAACTATGACCGATGAAAAATTGTTATTATATGTAAATATAGAAATAGTTGTTATGTGGGTTTGAATTTAGTAATCATAGTTTACGCACTGAATAAATATCTCGACCATAAACATTGCCAGTACAATGTTATATAACTGCGATCGAAGGGACAGTCGTGAATTAGGTTACAGTTTCATCGGACTCACTTATAAATGTGCTCCAAGAAATATTGATTTATATAATTGTGAGAAGAGAAGATTTTTCTACGTTTTGAAAAATAATATGGAGTTAATAAAAATAATATGGAGTTCGCCGCACTATATATATACACTATATATATATATATATATAGTGTATATATATCTATATATATATATATATATGCGTAATGGTTCTTTTGAGGACTAAACTGATTTCCTTGAACACATGATGAATGGAGGAGTGGTACATGTGAGGACAGTCC
>JAPYZM010002962.1:0-12591 GCA_030522845.1 Psyttalia concolor
CACTCGCCTTCGGCTCGTGCTATAAACCTCCCACTCGCCAAAAACCATTTTTTGTCACTCAGTCCGTAAAGCACCACTTCACGGCCGCGAAGCGGCCGTGAACCACCGCCTACGGACGTCGTGACAAAAAATATTGTTTGACACACGGCTGTGAAGAACTTTTCTGCCTCATATGATTACAGAACTCGAACTTTTTCATCACGCTGTGTCGGAAAAGTAACTTTTCAGTCACTCTCCGCTTCGCGTCAAGTGACTGAAAAGTGCTTTTCCGACACATTGAGATGAAACATATTGTTCGTAACACGTGAAAAAAGTGGTTTTTGACTCGTGGAATTATATCACTCGCCTTCGGCTCGTGATATAAACCTCCCACTCGCCAAAAACCATAAAAGCTATTTTCAGGCTAAAATACTGTTAGAACACTATTATATTATTTATATTACTGAAAATAATTATTTTTATTATTGGAAGTAATTGATTCTTTAATTATATCTTTCGATTTTATCTGTATTTTCATATTTTTTATAACGAACTAATTTGATTTCCAATCTCGATGTAAAACTATAAACCTTTTGTTTGTAAAACATTCAATCTTCTTCAGACATTTTTTTTCTTTATTCAGTCAATCGGAAGGAGACAGTTTTCTCAACATGTCACTAGTAATTAAGTAGAGTCCATTAGCTCTGAAAGCTTACTCCAGTAGATACTACCGAATGAAACACTAATGCACTGGGTTAACCTGTAGAAATCAGCAGATAGAGACACTTCTTTAAATGACACCAGTGGAATTTTTATGCACCACTCGGTTATCATTACCTGTCGCCAGTAATGTCAGCCCATTGATATATGAATTGATCAATTAGCGGAGGCAGGCGCCTATCATAAACTACTCGAAATTCTGTATGCCAGAGGACGTGCGGTATGTCCCAATCCTCGTGCCGTTTTCATCGGCCCACGTCTTAACAAATCGCGTGGGCACACAGCATAAACAAGAAATTTGCGATAATTATGGAGTCATTAAGACCTCCATTGCGAATGTTTAATACAGGTATGCATTTGCGTAATGCCAAGCTGGAGGACTACAAATGTCTTGTAACTGAATTTAAAAGGTTTTCGAAGTTTGAAGATTCGAGGAATAATGTCCCAACTGTTAGAAAGGCAACACGAGATAGCCCAAGAGTTCCTTATCTCGGATGATATACGACATGTTTGAACAGTGAATGAGACGTTTATCTGCGCGTCTCGCAGCGAAGAATAAATCCAAAAGGAACAAAAATGAGAAATTCCTTCCGAAAGGTTGGAAAATAGGGGGCCTTTGGGGTTTCAACAATATTTTTTCTTTCTAAATCCCCTAAAAATTTTGAGTTTCCGTTCGGAAATTCTTCGTCAACCAAACATAAAAACCCTAGAGGGTATACAAATCTAATAAATTTAATCTGGAAAACCTACTCCTCTCCGAAGTAATTCTAAAAAGTAATCTGTCTAACTCCACAGGTTGGTGACCGAGGATGGGAGGTGCACCACGTGACAGTGACCCGAGTCCCCGGCTATGGTTTCGGGATAGCGGTCTCTGGTGGCCGGGACAATCCCCACTTCACAAATGGCGATCCAGCAATAGCGATATCAGACGTTCTGAAGGCAGGTCCAGCCGAGGGAAAGCTCCAGGTAAACGACAGAATAATTTCTGCAAATGGAGTATCTCTGGAGGGGGCTGATTATGGGGCAGCAGTGCGAGTGCTCCGCGACTCTGGCTCAACAGTTCTCCTGGTGGTGAAGCGACGATCCCTGGGAACAAGCCCAGGATCTCCAGCAAGTGCTCCACAGAGTCATCGGCTCACCTTAACAAGAAACAACAAGAAAGACGACTTCGGTATAGTCTTAGGATGTCGTCTGTACGTGCGCGAAGTGACTCGGGAGGGAACAGGCGCCAAACCCGGTGATATTGTCACGAGAATAGGTGGGGTAGCTGCTGACAATATGAGCCTCAAAGAAGCCCGTAAGATGATGGACCAGTGTAAGGACAGATTATCGATAGTAGTCACCAGAGACGCCCCGAGCTCCACAGGTTATCCACCGGGAAAAGGTGAAGGAGGGGAGTACTTATCGGGAGCGAGCTACAGCAGTCAGAATCTGTACGTTCCACCACCGACTCGGCAGCCCACCGAGGACAAGAGCAATCTGGCCCCGAGAGGACGCTCCCGAGGACCCCTGATGGATGTATCACTGAGTCAGCTCGATCTACCAGCCACACCAACAGTGGACCCCCCCAGACCACCTCCACCAAGACTAGAAGATTACTACAGCTCGAGGAGACAGCTTTATGACGAGGATCCCCTTGTTCAGAGGTCCAAGCAGCCAATGCCCGACCCTCGATTCATTACTTTCCAGAAAGAGGGTTCTGTGGGGGTGCGATTGACTGGGGGCAATGAGACTGGGGTTTTCGTCACAGCTGTTCAGCCTGGCAGTCCTGCATCTCTGCAGGGTCTTCAGCCTGGGGATAAAATCCTCAAAGTCAATGATATGGATATGAAGGGAGTGACGAGGGAAGAAGCTGTGCTGTTTCTTCTCAGTCTTCAAGAACAGATCGATCTCATTGTCCAACACAGAAGGCAGGACTACGAGCAGATTGTGGCGTCTGGAAGAGGTGATTCATTCCACATTAAGACTCACTTTCATTATGAACAGCCGGAGAAGGGCGAAATGAGCTTTCGAAGTGGTGATGTGTTTCACGTTGTTGATACACTTCATAATGGAGTCGTTGGGTCCTGGCAGGTATTCAGGATTGGTAGAAATAATCAGGAGGTGCAGAAGGGCATTATTCCAAATAAAGCGAGGGCCGAGGAGCTCGCCACTGCTCAGTTTAACGCGACCAAAAAGGAGTTGAGTGCAAGTGAGAGTCGTGGAAGCTTCTTCAGGCGAAGAAGGGGCAGTCACAGACGATCCAAATCCCTCGGACGCGATCACTGGGATGACGTTGTCTTCTCGGACAGTGTCAGCAAATTCCCGGCGTATGAGAGAGTAGTTCTGAGACATCCCGGATTTATCAGGCCGGTGGTACTGTTTGGACCTGTTGCCGATCTCGCTCGGGAGAAATTGCTTAAGGATTTTCCAGATAAATTCACTTCTCCTCGTGAGTATTTTATTTGATTTTGACTGTTGATGGTGTTATTTCTTTCGTATTTCACGGTTTCCTTTTTTAGAAATGGAAAGCCAGATGGAGGATGGAGGGAAGAGCACGAAGACGTCGGGAATTATTCGGTTGAGTGCAATTAGAGAAGTGATGGACAGAGGAAAGCATGCTCTACTCGATATAACTCCTAATGCTGTTGACAGACTGAATTATGCTCAGTTCTATCCGATAGTCATATTTTTGAAGGCGGAAACCAAGCAAGTGGTTAAGGAGATGAGAGCAGGAATACCAAAGTGATTATTTATTTATTTGTGTTCTTTATTCACTTCATCTTTATAAAATTATCTTAATTCTGAAAGACAATTGGAGTATAGAGAGACATTCTATGGCCATTTAACACAAACACATTCCAACCCGTCAATTTAACACAACAAATGTTAATATGAATATGTGCCGAATGGTGTTTTGTGTTGAATTGTCTGCAGGTGAAATTGACGTGTTGAGATGAGATGCTTGGGAAATAGTTCGATTACTTTGATAGACAATAGTATATTTCGTAACAAGTGAAAAAAAAAAAGGTTTTTGGTGAGTGGGAGGTTTATATCACGAGCCAAAGCCGAGTGATATAATGCCACCGGTCAAAAACCACTTTTTTCACGAGTTATGAACATAATTTTTCATTTCAATGTGTCGAAATTACTATATTTCTTACCTAGGGAGGTAAAGTAAAGGAGGCTTGCCCACGTGCAGAATTACCACGTGCCCGAGCCGAAGGCGAGGATGGTAAGCACGTGGGTGAGGCTGCTTTACTTTACTTTCCGTGGTGAGAACCGGATTTTTCTCCCCGGCGTAGGAGTAAAGTCAGAATTCCCTCTCGCGCAGCGGGAGGGAAGTATGTACTTTGCTCCCGTCGGGGAGAAGAAGTACTTTGAAAGTTACTTTTCTGACACAGTGTGAAGAAAATAAAAATAACCTTCTCGATTTGTCCAATTAAGAAAACGTACCCTCAATCCAATCCATTATTGATTGATTTCCTTGTTTTTAATTTAAAGAGGTCTTGCTTTAAGAGATTTTTTTAGTAATTCTCCTTGTCTTTAACTACGTCAGGCATTAATCCGGTCAATCGATTACTTCAGGTCGGCGCACAAAAGCAGCAAGAAGCTGCTCGAGCAGTGTCAGAAGCTCGACAAAATATGGGGCCACGTGTTCAGCGCTGTAATAACTCTAACAACCCCTGAGGCCTGGTACAGAAAGCTCAGAGAATTAATAGATCGCCAACAACAAGGCCCCCTGTGGATGAGCCAGACAAAGGTGAGTGATGAGTTGAAGATAAAAGTGGCCGGAATGAACGAACAACTGAAGTAAATCTGCCTGACGAATTACGATAAACTCCTGAATGTCTGTTAATAATTAATTCCTGCTTGTGCCTGAATTACAACCGAATTGTTCTCGCAACTGAATGCAGACTGATACCATCAATGTGCGGGTAGAGGACTGTTCTTTACTTCCATTATTTTATTTTACTTTTTTTTTGTGATTAAGAGACGATGAGATATTTGGTGTTGGTTGTTTTTGTAGCCCATAGAAATGGTGTCGGATCTTTACCTCCCACCGTATCATCCTTATCGTCCAGCGAGCCCACGAGCTCCCTCCGATACGGCTGTCTACCTCGAGCATAATAATAATATCAATGTGTTACCACCACCCCGTCCACCCTCGCCCCTCATTACTTCGTCACCAATACGTTCCCCTATTCCCACCCAGAATGTCATTCACGAGCAATTCTTCGGCTACATCTAGGGGATTTTCAGGCTCGTCGTATTCATCGTTACACTGTTAAAAGTATGAAATTTCAGGAATCATCCGCATCTTTTTTCTACAAAAGTTGAATTAAAGGTGGAACTTACAAATATTCCGATATTTCACTGCAATCTTGATCAATGGAAAATAAAAAAATATATTTAAATTCATTTTTGGTCAGTCATGCTCGCGAAATAACTTATCAAGTTGTAGAAATAATCTTCACATGTTCACAATAATTGAATTGAAATGTCAATTTAAAAAAAACAGCTGGACTGAAGTCCTGATGGACAACAAAATATTTCATTGAATGATTTATAAAATGGTAAGAGCGGATTTATTCGGAAAATTTGTAAGAATTCTACCTGAAATTTCACCCACAAATTTTTAACAGTGAACTCTCATTATTTTTAATTTTCCATTTCGATTAGTGCATTAATACGAATGCCAAGCATGAGTGCATGACAATATTATTGATATATCTAGGATTTCATAGGATTAACTAATTCATCGTAATACCAAAACGATTGCATATCATTTAATCCTGAAAAATATATCGTGAACAAATTGATCCTGACAAATTTAGTCAAGTAAAAAAAATCGTGAATAAGATGTTATCACCTTCTAGACCAAAAACAAATCCTGCAAATGAAAAGTATAAATAATTTTTAAAAACTTGAAAGACCAAACAAAGAGTCCTCCTATAGACATTCGATTAATTAGATTACCCTGTTTGCAAAAAAAAAAAAATACGTCTTGCGGATAAAACAAAAAGTGGAAGGATGCTCTTCCTCAGGATTGAATGACCTGTCGTCACCCAAAAAATCACTGCCACTAGCTTTATTAACCCAGTGACTAATAACTATTAACTAAAAGTAACAAAATCGCCTCATCAGTTGACTAACGTGTTGAGTGGTCTAGCTGTTCTGCTTTCTCGCTGAATGATATTAAAACAATAAAAAAAATCGAGTGTCACCCCTAAACCAAACAATACCAAAATCATCCATCAAAACATTATTAACGTGTCCATGTACCGTGGTGTCCTGTGTGTTCTGCGTAAAACGCGTAGCCGGAAGAGGCCCTCTCGGATGACTTCCTCTTCCCGATGACATCACGCCTCTCCTACGCCTCCTCCCCGGAGAGTGATCTGGAATTAAGCCCAGCACCCCCAATTCCCGGTGCCCTGGGGCCACCTGCGAGGCTTAAAAGTAGCTCAGATCCAAGTATCGCTACTCAGGATGATACCACTGCACCCCCACCATATACATCAAGCTATCAGGTAATATTTCATCCGCTAAATCATCATAGCATCCTTACTCACAATAAGGGGAGAGTAAATTGGCTGGTTACGGAACACTTGAGGCATGCAACGATTTTCATGCACTTGAAAATTACCATTGGGTGGGATACAAACTGATGACTCTACTTATCGTCAATTCCATGGGAAATGTATTGAATTGATTGCTACAAGTTGAATTATGATGCCACAATTTTTGTGGTAATGATATCCTTCAATTTTATTAAATATTTGTCATGTAAAGTCTGATGTAAAATTATTGGAATTACGTATTTAATTGTAATTGGCATTTTGGGGAAAATGTCAATTGTCTTGATTTTTCATTATTCAACACTGAATTGTTGTATGACGACGAATGAATAGATTTATATTTTGTAAAGTATTAAATTCAATTCGGGCAATTGTTTGTGAGTCTTTAATTAATGAATTACCCGTAATAAAATATTGTTCGCTAATAACCTAGAAAAACAATTATTGAGAACGAATTTGGGTACAAAATTTTAAGGCTTTTTATTGAATTTCGAAGGTCATTCTGCATCAGCCGAATAATATCCTCCACAATAATGGAATTTTAGATTCAGAAGCAATTGTTTAAACTGAATAGTGCAATAATTGCGTTGTCCCTCGTGTTCCGCGCCCGTTCAATTGTCCCAGTAAGTCAACAATTAAAAATCCCCAAATAAAATAGGCCTTCGAGCAGCATAAAAGAGCTCAGGGAGCCCCAGCAGACAGCAAATACGGTTTCTCCATATCAAGCCCGATGAACGAGCAACCGGGGCTACCGCAGTACCCAGTGCAGCCCCAGACTCGATCTCCCCATCAGGGGCCCCCCGATCTACCCCCAAGGGTCGACAGAAACGTCAAACCCACGAGTCAGACCCCACGAGGTACAATCGGACGATCAGCCGCTGACCGATTGCTGAACAAAACCGACTCCGTCCTCGACATGGGAAACTATATTAATGCGACTCCCCATCGAGCCAATGCCACGTCCTCTCTCGAGAGAACTCAGCCAAAAACTGGCAGTTACGATAGCATGTCATCCTATGATTCTTATAATAATACGAATGGAAACGCCACCTACACTGCAACGGGTATCAACACGTCCTCGGGACGACTTGGTCCTAATGTCCCGGATGATCTCAAAAGTGGAAGTATGCCGGGAGCACAGAGACCTCATGACCCCTACAGGTTCACCAGATCCACTGCCCAACCTATTAATAGCCAGGATTCGCAGACTAGGACTGATTACGCCAAGTACAGGTTTGTAATTATTTATTATTTTTATTCATTAGCAAACCTACTTCTCCACGCCATTATGCGGATATTCGGCGTTGAAAATCAGCAAAAAATAAATAAAAATAACTCGTGACTCCTCTTTCAAGTGCCAAAGCTGCGATTATTGTTTATGATTTCGGAAATAGAAAAGCAATAGGTACTCCTAAGAATAAAGTAAATTTCGCTACTAATTCAGAATTGTTGTAGAGAAAAATAAAGAAAGGATGCTCTGAGGAGTGAATATACCACTCGAAACATTGGCAGTTAAAAGAGAAGTCAAGAGTTATTTTTATGTATCTTTTCGCTTATTTAAGGATTATTTGATTAATTAATTTATTTGGTATATTAAAGAATAAGATTGTTTCAATTTAGAAGCGATAAACAATAAGAATTAAATTGTCCCACTTCTAAATGAACAGATCGACTCGATAATGAGGGGTTTTTCAGGACAATCTAGGAGATTGTTTCTTTTATTTGGAAAATGTTTTTTTATCGTTTCTAAAGAGTAATTAACGAATATATTTGATGGAACTGAGAACAGTTCAGTTGATCACTGAAAAAGTCGAGTTGTAGTTGAAAATCCCTTCATTCCGAGGCACAAATGCAATTAAAAAGAATGTAAAATTCCTTTAGTTACATGACAAATGATCACTTCAACAGTGATTTTATTCACAACAAGATGTAAGATTAATTCAACGATTGTAAATTGCACCAGAGCGGTGGCGCGGAAACCTCGATCGCTGCGAAGAGCTTATAGAATTTACATATCCCGTCGAGATACATTAGTCTAGAAAGAAATCATTCAATCATTAATCCCAGCTCGATCTCCCCCAGCCCCCACCATATGCTAGATTTTTATTTCGCATTCCAGCCGGACGGGAGAGCACAACAAAGTGATACCAACCACACCGGGTAAATCGTCCGGAGGTGGATACAAGCCAGTGCCACCCCCGAAACCCAAAAACTATCGACCCCCACAGCAGCCGATCGTTCAGGAAGAGAGTAACGGGGGGAGCATGTATCAACATGCCAAGAGTTACTCTATGAATGCTTCACATCTTCATAATGGGGTAAATATCTGTCACACTCATATTGCAATTCCAAATTTTGGGAATGATTTCAAACTTCAAATGTTTTTTTTTCGCAATTTGAGGAGAATTTTGATATTAAAAATTTTACGTTTCATTTCGTGTTCTTAATTTATTCGTCGCAAACCTATTATTTTCTTGAATATTCAACTATGACAATTACATTATTAATTAATTAATTGTAAGTTTCGAATATTAAAAGGACTTTCCCACGGATAAATTGACGGATTCTATATTCAATCGAATTTAAGTTCAGCCCATTATTTTCCTTGACTTGTAAGAAAATTATTTGAAACTTCAATGTTCCGTCTACGGACGCTTAACTATTTATTTGCAACAATTATATTATTAATTAACCGACGATAGTGGCCGTGCGGTTAGAGTGCTAGACTGGCATTCCGATGACCCGGGTTCGCTTCCCGTCAACGGCAGTCAAAATTTGTAAAAAATTTGTAGCACTCTGATCTCGCGATTCACTGCCGAGCGGTAGCCTCGTAGCAGAGACGACTGTACCTGGCCAAGGTTTTCCCCCTCAGGGTGAGGTTTTTCCTTGGTCCTTGGCGAATGCGGTACAGCGGGGTCGAGGGGTGGGAAGGGTAAATACGTAAAAGCCCGAAAGGGTATACCTGAGGACAGGAAATTTTTTTTAAATATATTATTAATTATAAGTTTCAAATATCAAAAATTTGATTAAAACAAAAAAAAATAAATAAAACAAAGAAATAAAATGGACAAAAAAAATGAGGGATTCCATCCTCAACCCAATTTAGCTTTGCAACAATAATTTCCTTGACCTTTGAAAGAAAAATTCTAGCCTTTCTATGCAAAACATTTCCAATTTGGCCTCTCCATGTGCTTAAATAAATTTTTAAAGCGACAAATGTTGAAAAATGATTCTCATCTTCCCATTCAGACGGAAAACGGTGGAAATATGCAACGCAATAGTGGACAGTACTACTACAACATCCCTCCACCGAATCGCAGCGATGGAAATTACCTGATGAATTCCAATCACACCCACAGCCACACGTCGCCAAATCACAGTCATTCCCTCAGTCACACTCATCCACATTCCAATCCACCGATAACCGCCCACTCTCACAGCAACAGTGTGGGTCAGCTTACACTCGGGCATACGCATAATCGCAACAGCGGGAATGTCAATGGACACACCCACAGCAATAGTCATGTGGGGACAGTTCATCCCTCGGGAGGCAATTCGGGGCACAATCGTGAGGCCAGTGGACTGGATCTGGCTGGGAGTCGCGAGCAACGAGGGAGCGCTTTCGAGTTGTACAGGAAACCTCCTCTGCACCATCACAACGTCAGGTAGATTGAGTCACGTTGAAAGTATGAATAAATAATATTATCATTCGTCATTAACAATCTCTTGTCTTTATTAATAACAGTTATTGAAGGTCATACTAACTCTGTGATGAGAACTTAATCATTTGCTGTGGCCTCGTGTTATTAATTCTGATTAAATTCGTATCAAAGCAAAATCATATGAGAGTAATCGTAAAATTGGTGTTCGTTTTCGTTTTTGAGACATTTAGAAAAAATTCAATTAGCAATTAAATAATTTCAATTTGATTTTTAATTTATTTGTTGTGTGAGAGAAATTTACTCATTTAATTCTAACTCTCACCAACTGAATTATCCATCTTCTCGCAAGACGTAATGAATCAGAATTAATTTTGAGAGAAAGTGAAAGCTGAAGTAGAAAAAGTCTGATCGGAAAAACAGTTGCGGAGAAATTTTGATGAGGTCATTTTTCTCACGGAAAAATCTTGTCAATTTTTCCTCCTCAATCACTCGTCTTGCTCACATCCTCCCAAAAATTATAAATTAAAAATTAACGGGTGGTGGTTGGCCTTAGGAGTACTGGGGTGGCACGTGGGTTGTTCGATAGCGAGGGTGGTATCCTCGAGGGACCGGGTGGGGTCAGTTTAACAATACCGCCGGGTGCAATAGCCCCAAATACACGACAAGAGATCTACTTCACGGTCACAACTCCGCATGCTATTGAATCACATAACAACGATCATCGTCGTACATCTATCTCACCGCCAATGCACCAGGGTGAGTCTGCTTATTCAGACTGATAAATCACGCTTGTGCATTCATCGAGGAGTTTCATATCTGAAAACCAAAATGGTGACATTGTCCATTATTTTTTTGAGATCTTTCCGTTCATTTTTTTATAGAATTCCACATTTTAATGATAATTAAAGCCGCAAGTTCCAAACTATGTTGTAACAAAAAAAAAATACATATCTTTCAATTTTAAATTACATTGAATTTGGAATTTACTACAAATATAGGAATATAATTATTTGAATTTTCCAAATTCAAATAATTTTCCTGGGATAATTGACAACAAATTAACAGCAGCCATTGACTTTCGCATAAAATATTACATTTTCAATGACAATGACTCTCGACATTATTCAATAATGTCCATTAATATCCAATAATTTCAGCAGTGCAATGAAACATTGCTAAACCTATACCAGTCAAATATTTTGAGTACTTCAGTTATAAAATTACCGTCATTTGCATATTTTGAGCGAAATACCTAAACGTTTCCCTGAACGAACGTATAAAAAAAAAATTGAATGTGTGTTCCAGGTGAATCTTTATTGAGTCCCGTAGTGGAGTGTGGACCACGAGGACTCGAGTTCAAGGTTCCAGTTGACCTAAGAATCCCCCACAACGCAACACCAGCTCACAAACTAGCCCTAAAAGCTACAGACGTTGACGCAAAATCCAGCAGTGATTGGCTGGACGTTAAACTGCCAGAGCCCACGTCAGATCATATACTCGTTAAACTCGATCATTTCTAATTCCCTAGACACTAGCACTTAGAACTCTATCAACTCGAAGTAAGAATCAATGCTTATTCTCTGTGAGAAAACGTCGAATATTGTTTATACATAATTTCTATTAATATTTTTTTCCCCTGCGATTACTCGATTGTATTCGGTAGAAAGGAGAGCAAGGCTGAAATACCAAATGAACAGAGTATATCGAATTAATACTAGAGTTAAATGAGAGTAAACCTAATGGCATTTATTATGCAATCTTGCTCGCACATTTTTTTCCCCATTTCTTTTTTTGTTGTAGACATTGTTGGCTCTTGATTCTTCACACACGAGAAACAGTCAGCAGTTAATATCTAATACGTTTCATTGTTTTTTTTAGCCATTTTTATTGGTTTATTGAGATTATTTTGACGACAGACATTAGGGGAGGTAATAATGCATTTTCAAAAGCAATACTTGGTGATAATTCTGGCGCACTGCAGTGTCTATTGGAGACTGCGGATGGCTTAATAAAGTTATACATAAATATTACGTAACTTTAAGATTTCTTTCTTACTCATTGAGACGAGCTCAATTGTTGATCTAGACGAGTGGTCTCATTGCAATTGAATGTTTATTTGTATGAATAAATAAAAATCTGCAGAAGTTGATATGGATTGCAATATCATTTTTTTAACGCGTATTATTGCGTGACGTATCAAATACTGAGTGCATTCACCCGTGATTTTCTGAATTCATTCGACAGACTACAATTTTTGGGATTTAAAATCAAATGGCTCTTAGAGTGAAAAGATCATTAGGAATTCAGATTTTTTGAGGATTCTCAAAGAAGATTAAATGCAATTTTCATCACGCTGAGTCGGAAGAGTAGTTTTTGGCTCGTGGGATTATATCACCCGCCTTCGGCTCGTGATATAAACTTCCCACTCGCCAAAAACCATTTTTTTTCCGTTACGAAATATATTTTTCATCACGCTGTGTCGGAAAAGTCTCCGCTTCGCGCCGAGTGACTAAAAAGTGCTTTTTCGACACATTGAGATGAAATAGTATATTTCGTAATAAGTGAAAAAAAACTGGTTTTTGGCGAGTGGGAAGTTTATATCACGAGCCGAAGGCGAGTGATATAATCCCACGAGTCAAAAACCACTTTTTTCACGTGTTACGAACAATATT